>CAJUYH010003005.1:0-24737 GCA_910591685.1 Galerucella tenella
AATCTCTCTGATGCACGAAAAGTTTTATAAATATTTTTCCACATGATCAGTCTTGCAATCCTACTAATCAATTGATAGGTAAAAAAACTTATCACAATCAAAAATTTTAGATATCACAGGTCATACAGATAGTGGAAATGTACCGCACATACTGCTTTTCTCTCATTATTATTTCAATTAGTAATTATTTGAACATATTTTATATTTCATATTTTTACTAATAAATACCGTACGATAGATTGATTAACAAATAATAACAATAACATTTCAAGGTGATAAAAATTAATTCGTAAATGTCGCCATATCTGTCAGTATTTTAAGGTTATCTATGATATCTGTGATCCACGAGATAAACACACCTCTGTGATCTGTGACAATCGACCACAGACTACAACCGACTGAGCTGGTACCATAGAGAAATATAATATAATATCTATGGCTGGTACCATAGAGAAATATGGATGGTACTGTCAGAGCAGCTGGCGTCAACCATAGATAACGCGTCACCTTGTGGTCACCTTACAACTTCTTGGTCATGCAGAACAGTGTCACATGTCACACAGATTATGAGAATATGAAATTAAATTGTTGAAATAGATTTTTGTCATACTAGTATATGCCTCTCATAAGTTATGAGTCATAACAGGAGCTGCATTCTTGACTAAGGGAGTGAAGATTCCCGAGAGAACAGATATTTTGTCTTTGTCACTGCAATGACAGAGTAGCCAGGCAGAATAAAGAAAAACTATGTGTACTCTCGGAAAGCTCTACTCCCACAGTCAAGAATACAGCCCCGATCATTTATTCGTTGTTTTATCTAGGAATGTCAGTGTATTCTATGATATGAATTTTGTGTAGGTAATCCACTGAACTCTATACGTAGTACATGGCCATCTACAACACTAGGTAGCCATGTATTCTTTGTGAAGAGATCATTGAGGTATATTTTTCCATGGTAATATGTGGTGTGTTCTTTTTACAGAATTTGCTCGAGCAGATCAGCTGCTCTGTTCACTTGAATGATTTTGCGTATTCTTTTTATGCGCTCGTTTTGAACAGAGCTGAACTATTTCTTCCCCTCTTGCCCCTAACTGCACTACCTCTTGTGGGTGCACGGCTCTGCCGTTTAGTTGATCATAGCCTAAAAATAAGGAGCATTCTTTTTAAGATTTCCTGTTCACTTTGGTCACCCGCTCAGGTTGAAAATTATCTCAACAGAGCTGAACAGAATAGTGTAAAAAGAACACAACAATTATGTACAGAAGTGAACTATTTCTATTCTGTGATTCCTGTGTGTCCTGTGGTCTCTATATTATCTTTATCTATGGTCCTGTGTTCATGCCAAACACACAAACGTGATTAGAAATATTTGCTATTTATATTTTAATTTATTTGTAAATCCTTAAGTAAATGTATTAATAAGAAATATGTCGGGTCCGGCTTTAAGTAAAGCAGGTCTACCAGTTCCGAGAGCCACAAAGATAATTAGGTTTATGAGAAAAGGTTGTACGAATAGACCTTTTTATCACATTGTTGTAGCGGATGTAAGTAAAACAATTTTAATAAAGATATGAAATTATCCAATTATTATCTAGATAAGAACTGATCAACATGATCCTGAAATAGAACAACTGGGAACTCATGATCCGCTTCCAAATGAAAATAATGAAAAATTAACTTCCTTGAACTTCGAGAGAATCAGGTACTGGTTATCAAATGGAGCTACTGCCTCAAAACCTGTACTTGAACTGTTGGGTAATGCAATTTGTCATTAAACAATATGAAATTAGAACAGATAACATTGAATACATTTTTAGGTCTTGCAGGATTTTATCCAATTCACCCAAGAAGTTACATGACTGCTTGGAGAAATAGAGAAAAGGCAAAGCAAAATCCAGAAGGAGCAAGTGAAGAGAAAACTTAATGTTAACTCACATTAACATTACATATTAGCATAGAGAAGAAGATACATGTGTGATATATACAATATTAAATATACCAGGTCTTATTTTGATGCGTCATTTTCTATAGTATTGTCTTTGATTACCAAGAGTTTCTTAATATCCATTTTTAAAATAATATTTAACTGCAGTGAATATGTGGAATTAATGAAATTTAAATCTGTCTCCATAAAATTGCCATACAATTAAGTATCAGTGGTTATGTTGAGGATTACATTAGGAA
The DNA here is from genome assembly GCA_910591685.1 of Galerucella tenella. NCBI lineage: Eukaryota > Metazoa > Arthropoda > Insecta > Coleoptera > Chrysomelidae > Galerucella > Galerucella tenella. Next base: position 2,185 of record CAJUYH010003005.1, read on the forward strand.
CTTTAGATTTTGAAGAACCTAATGTTTGTTATTGCCAGGTATATTGGTGTAAATATTGTGAAAGTGGATAGTTAAAAACCTTAGAATTATAATAGATTTACCAACCAGACAAAGTAGTCACTGTAATAAATCTTTAAATTAGATATTTTGTATTTTCTATTGAATCCTATCCTTCATCTTGAACAAAATGTTTGCAAGTTTAGATTGGTTCCAAATTATATCGATTCTAATTTTTAAACTGATAAGATTGATTAAATCAAATAGTTATCAAAATCTTCAAGTACGCATTTGTTAGATAAAATATTAGAATTGGATTACAAATGAACAATCACTTGGGTGGCAATCATTGCTTACATTGTAAAACTTTTTCCAAAATATGGTTTGTGGTGGTAGTAAACAAGAAGATAAAAATGACCATGAACGTTATACCAGCAAATTTTTAGGTACAAATAAATTATTGCTCCTGGGTACTGGAGAATCTGGTAAAACTACCATCATTAAACAGATGAAAATTTTACATATCAATGGTTATTCAAACATGTAAGTGAAAATTATAATTTTTCTTGTTTGAAAAGGATATTGTGTACCTATTATAATCTTAAAAAGTAAAAAGATTTTTTTAACTAATACAACAGGCAATAAAAGTAATTGGGAAATAACCATCTACTGTCTCTCCCAAACTAATTATACCAGCTACAAGAGATGATTCTGTATTATAATCTTATCTGTACGTTTATCGAAAATCATTTAAACAAAACTATATACATTTTGCATCAGACATTGGAATCTGGTCTCTAATAAAAAAACAACGTTTTTTAAACCTCTATATTTGATTATATCCGCAATTAAAAAATGAATGGTTCATTCATCTAATGATCTAAATATGTTATTCTAATTTCTATGGAATGTTCGGTGTTTTATTTGTTGGAAATGTTTTAAATTTTTTTAGTGAACGCAAAGAAAAGATTCCATTTATAAAACAAAACATCCACGAGTCCATATACACCATAGTTAGTAATATGGACAAAATTGATCCACCGGTGGGAACAGAAAAAGCAGAAACGAAAGTATCAGTTGATTATATTTTGAAATTGGGACCAACCGTACCTAGTGAATTCACAGAGGTAACAATATTAAAATGTGCTGTGTTATAAATAACTGGACATTATTTCCACATTGAGTGTACTAATTCTGTAGATATTACTTATTTTTAGGAGTACATTTTTCATGTAAAATCAGCTTGGAATGATGGGGGCGTAAAAAAAACCTTTGAAAGATCCAATGAATACCAACTCATTGACAGTGCAGAAGTGTAAGTAGCAAAAAATCATCGTTTGAATTTATATTTTGATTTCACTGTTTTTATAGATTTTTGAATAAAATAGACGAAATCAACAGCCCAGAGTACATCCCATCGAATCAAGACATTTTATTCTGCAGAACTGTAACTCGATCAATTACAAAAATAGAGTTTGACATACCAGTGCCAAAGAAATACGGAGGAGGTACTGCAGAATTTTGGATGTTTGACGTTGGCGGACAACGAGGTGAAAGGAAAAAATGGATTAAAGTATTTGCTGGAATACAAGCAGTTTTGTTTTTGATAGCAGCCAGTGATTTTGATATGACACTAAGAGAAGAATCCACTGTCAATAGGCTTAAGGAAGCCTTTGATCTATTTAGAGATATCTACTCCAGTATGTAAGTGATAAAAATGTTAAATAAAAAACACACACCTTTTACAAATATAGTGACGCTAATAATGTTCTTACTTCATATACTTACTTAAATTTTTAGATTCATAAAGGATGCTGCAATGATAGTATTTCTAAATAAGCAAGATATGTTACAGAGGAAAATAGAACAAGGAAGAAAAGTGGAAAAATACTTTCCTGAATTTGCTAATTTCAAACCAAACGGAAAAGAGCAATGTAATAATGAATATGATAGAGCAAAAATATTTTTCAAGCAAAAGATAGAAGTGAGCACAAGATTTAAATTTTGTAGTTGTAGATAATATCATAGATAGTGGATATTTCATATTTGGTATGAATTAACTATAACATTTTTCCAGGGAATTGCACGGACACCAGTGTTTGTCGAAAACATAGGATTTGCCCCAGGCAAGAATATTACTGAACAGTTAGCACCAAGCGAAGTTTATATCCATTATACAATCGCTACTGATACAAATAATATTAAAAAAGTATTCGATTCTGTTCATGAAAGTATTCTTAGAAAAAATGTTTCAGCAATTGGAATATTATAAGTGATATTTTAATTAAAAACTCAATATTTTCAATAAACAAATATCAAAATGGTATAAATATTATAAAATCTACCCAAAACTGAAAAAATGGCATTTGGTCAAGAGATAAAAAAGTGGCATATCTGAATGTAATTAATGATACATTCCCAATTATAATAAATATTGAAATAAATCAATGCAATACTTTACCAATAGAAAGAACAGCTCTGGTGTTGTAATAATGTTATAAAATATTACTTTTATAACATGAAATTTTATTGTTAATTTATACAAGGATTTAAAATAATTTAACACTTACTATTAAAATTTATTGGAAAAAATTCATTAAATATCTTACTTTAACAATGACCATTTCAGCTGTTCTTTGGCAGATTGAAATACCTATAAATAAATTATTTTTCAATATTAAAGATATAATTGCCTAAATACTGATATCTTAACAATTATAATAACATATAATAATAAAGATACCTTAAATATAAAAATACAAAAAAATATTTATATGTATTTTCCACATTTACTCTACCAAAACAAAGAATGTATGGCATTAGTTACCTGGGCTACTGTTTGTTCTCCAATTGGAATGTCATCATTTCTCAAGGCAACCCTAGATACTACTGAATTTGGGTCGGCATCTATTATTATTCTTAAAAAATAACATAGATAATTAATATCAATTGCTGAAGAAAGTTAACCTGGTAATTTACGAACATTAAAGTAGATACAAAGTTGAGGCAAATTAATTCCAGACTTACCCTCCATCACAAATTTCATCCACTGCCAGCATAAGAATATCCATAGATTCTAAAAATACTTTCTTTTCCATGTTTTTCTTTAATATTTGATTAACGGAGTCATACAAGCAATTCAATACACTCATCAGGATGATCTTGAATATATTTCATTTTAAATCTTAAATATTTGTTACAAAACGTATCTTACCTCATTTTCATGTGAGCTACCCATAACATAAAAGAATAAATCTACATTACTTTTATACACACAAGTTAAACCATCTAACATGATGATTTCATTATTTTCTCTATGGGTTTTATTGAATAAATTTTTCTCAAAGGCTTTCTCCTCCTTTGTTGTGGGGAATACTTTTTTATCGAAGTATTTGGCAAGTAGTCTGTTGCCATCATAATCTAATATTGCTATGCCCTTTATTGTGTATAAAGTAGGTTCCTGGAAAAATTGTTGATTACAAAACAACATATATATGATAATATTATGTAAAAGACTTTAGGGACAAACGATTTATAGGAACATAAATAACTTTTAATACATACATACAACGACCCTTCCATTCTTAAACCTTTTAAAATATTGTACACGTAAACCAAAAAACAAATCTCTCTTCACTAATGTCAGAGACAACCATAGAGTAATTACTCTATGGAGAGAACTCCAATAACTCATAAATCCTGTAATGTCATATGTCATACACAGAGATTGACTTTTGACATATGTTGTGTTCTTTTTACACTATTCTGTTCAGCTCTGTTGAGATAATTTTCAACCTGAGCGGGTGACCAGAGTGAACAGGAAATCTTGAAAAGAATGCTCCTTATGTTTTGAGGTTATGATCAACTAAACGGCAGAGCCGAGCCAAGGATGATAGATTGAGAATCTATCATCCTTGGAGCCGAGCACCCACAAGAGGTAGTGCAGTTAGGGGCAAGAGGGGAAGAGATAGTTCAGCTCTGTTCAAAACGAGCGCTTAAAAAGAATACGCAAAATCATTCAAGTGAACAGAGCAGCTGATCTGCTCGAGCAACTTCTGTAAAAAGAACACACCAACGAAATCCTAGCCACAGAGTACACCATTAGACGGTGTACTCTGAGCTCTAGCCATCTATTGAAATGTTGTCATGCTGTAGTTGTTTCAACTGTGAATTTTATTATGGGTAATCTGTGGTTTTACTTTTAGTTACTCCAAGGATGTTATCTACCATCCTTGTAGTTACTCAGCATCAGCAAATACCAAGACATGTAGTAGTATAATCTATTTCTATTGTAGACTCTGTTCTGCATAAGAAGAAGCCACTTGAAGTTGCATAGTGTCATAGTATTGGTGATCTGTGGCCTTAATCATTATCTATGGACTTGATGTCGTGTTTGTCACGGAACAAAATTCCGTGCAGTACACGTCAAGTACACTGTGAGTACTCCGAAAAGCCAAAAACCGGGCCCGAGCCACAGACCACATATGCCCGAACCGGTCTGTAGTCTGTGGGGGGTCTATTGAGTATTGGCTGATGGCTGTGGTTGTAATAATAAGAATAAACTATAAACGGGGGTTAAACTGAAATTATTTAAGAAAAGCCGCTAGGTTTTTCTTGTTCATTTATTTATCATTACCAAAAGTTATTGAACTAATAATTCAAAAACTTGTATAGTATTTGATATAATTGAAAATAAACCAGAATAAAATATGTCCAAAAGTGGAGTCGGTGGAAGAGGTAGAGGGTGGTTACATTTAAACAAAAATCAAATTTCAGCCCCAAACTCGGTACCCATACAGGTAACAGATAAACCAAAAAATGTTCCCGTAATTGGAGACGAGTCTAAATTTACCGACGTATATGAATATGAATTCAAAGATTTGATTTATAGAATCAAAGAAATCAACATCACCGACGATGGAATAAAATTCAATCAAAAGATTAGATATATTTTAGAAAATTGGAAACAAGATTGCAAAAGCAGCGAAGAAGTGGAGTAAGTAAATACATATGTTAATTTACTTGATATGTTATTTAATATAAAATATTCCTTAAAACAATCTGAATCAATCTTGTTATATCTAGGCTTTAAGTTTTTTATAAGTTTATATGTATTTTATATCTGATTTGAAATTGAATAGGAAGAGCTTTGATGAACTGTATCAGGAATGCTTGAACGATGAAGAATTGGCTTCTAAACTTGTCGTTATGATTGCTTCAAGAACTTTTATATCACAAGAAGTTCATGATCAAAATATCCGCCTTATATTTTTGAGAAAATTACAAAATGACTTTGAAGGAAAGTATTGCACACACATTAGGTAATACATAGTAGTATTGGAACAGTACAATAAAATAACCATTTTTAGGATGTAAAAATATGTTCAAGACAAATCCAATAGCATTTAGAAACAGTGTGCGTATGCTAGGGGAATTCTATAATAAAGCTAGATTAGTAAATGGTCAACCATTCACATTTATGCTGACACCATTATTATCATATCTTGAAATGCTTCTAGAATCAGCTCTTGTTCTAGATATGCAACAATTTGCATTTCAGGTAAAAATATAAGTATAATTTTGAAATCCTTGACTCCATAATCCTTTACAATTACTATTTTAGATCTTCTTGAACGGTGCTGCAATTAAAATAGAATTTTCTGATAAGTTAGCCGAACTTTTTAATAAGGTTAGAATATTTCTTGCATCAGAAAAAAATGTACCTAAAGAAGGAAAATTGTGGGTTTTATTGGCGTTGGAAATATATAACAACAAATTTGCAGTTTTACCTATTGAAGTATTTAAATTTTATCAAGAACAAATTGGTGGCTCTGCCATAGCCCTTTTCCAAGTAAGTTTTTTGGTTTTAAATCCAATGATAACCACAAATTAGAAAAAGGAATTATTGTAATATATTTAGATAAGCAAATTGGAGGTGTGAAGAGCAAGATGGTGTGTTTTTGGCTTTCGTTTTAAGACTGATTTTTTTATAAGAAAGAACTAACTGAGATAAATAGATATATTGGCTTTTTTTAATATAAAAGTATTAAAATCTTTGGAAATGTTATAAGATCTTGGAACTGACTGTACCATACAAGGGATTGGAGGTATAATTTTCACATCATTGTACCTAATGCATTTGTTTGTTTTGCAGGTTCATTAGCTGTTAACATGAAGTGTAGAAGATATTGATAAATTTAATTTAGTTCAATTACTTTATACATTTTTAAATATCAAGATTTGCAATTTATTTAGGAAACTCAATTTACACAAATAAATGTACAAAATTTACTAGGGGCATATATAAAATTGATAAATATTTTGTTACTCAAACATGTTTAAATAAATAAAGCTTATTTTCAGTAGTGATTTCTATAGAGAGTGGCAATAAAGTGAAAATCATTTGATAGATCTGGAGAATTATTTTCTTTTTATTGTCATTCTTCTATGATATTCTTTATAGATTATTTTTTGAATGATAGTGGATTATTTTGAGTGACTATAAGTACTGAATAATATCAATATTATGTATTACATTTATACAGGAGGAATTTAGCAACTGAAACATTATATTTAAAATTATACCTTTATGCCCATTAAACCAAAGATTACAGAATAAAAATATAAGATGTTTCACTTGTTCGAATTTATCGCGTAAAGCACCGATGCCGCTGGTGACTTGGATGGTACAGTATGTCGCTACGTCCTTACTTGCCTTTAATTTGGCATATTATATGGGACGTCGCCCGTCGAACGCTGTTATTTTAGAACGGTGTTTATCGGTTGTTCGTGTTTTATATTTATGTTGTATAGATTTTTTAAATTTATTAATTAATTGTTGAAATGGGTAAAAAGTCATATTAATATTTTTCTCCTTCATAGCAAAGCTTAAACACTAAATATTTTGTAATATTTGCTAATACAAAATTACGGATTTATTTTTATAATAAGGATATTATATAAACAAGTACATTACGCAAGAAAACACAAAAATTCAATTCTATAGCTAACCAAAGGAGAATTGGTCAGTTCCTTTTGAACGAATTTAATAAATTTTCTTTTCATCATCCATGTAATCAATTTCCTTTCAAATATCATGCCAGTCTCTATACCAGAGTCCGTATATATTTTACTCTCAAATGTATATTGAAAGATTTGAAAGACAATAGATTAAATTTAACACATAAACCAAACTCCTAACTTAGTATTTCACAACATTTATAAATTTTTTTAATAAAGGTATCCTGCAGCTGCTTCTCTTTTTACTGTTTTAACCTTGTCAATCCAAAAATACACGTTATTTAAAGATCAAAATTTTAGATTTAGTGGCACTATTATTCTGATGGCTAATGAGTATATTTAATTGAATTTGTGATAAATATCTGCTAGATTATCAATAAGTATCACAAAATTATTAAGATGCTGGATAATTCATTTTAAAAATTCAAGTTTATTTTTTACTTACCTTTTCAAATTCATTTTTCGAAATAATTAACATTTAAAAATAAACCTTTGTGATAAAGAATCCTATTAATTTAAATATATATTTCTCTAATTACCCCTGTATAGCTTAAAATAAAATGAGTCATTCGAACTTCTCTGGTATCTACCGGTCTCATTATTGACAACAAAAGCGAGTCGTAAACATAATGTATGAGAGCGGCGTCCGTTTGGGACAGCAACTTGAATCAAACCGCCCTGAAGTGAAACATCTTATATTTTTATTATGTAATCTTTGATTAAACAGTATATTTTTTGAATATTTCGCTCATAATTTTTGAAATATCAAACAATCGGGTCCAAGGGCTTATTTATGTAATTCAAATTATTTATTTACCTGGATAGTGCAAATTACAATGAATTGAATAACCGTTTATTAAGTCACATTGAAAAACTTTATAAAATATGTGACAAAGAAGAAATTTAGTGTCAGCTGATGCACCGATGGCTCCAAAACTGTTTCAATGGGACCAAAGACAGGATAGAAATATCTTTTAGCAGGACCATGTGTTAATAGGGAAAGCAATTTTGGGTTTGCAGACTATATTTAACTAGCAAAGAATAAACTTGATGAGTAAACACGTGGACTAAATTAAATACTTGTTTCAGGGAATTCAAAATACGTTAAGTGTTCAAACCCCAGAAGACAACAAAACCCTTGAAAACTACCAGAGTAACGTGAACGTTTTACAGTTGTCTACTAAACCCGAACAGCCTCCCGCTACTACAGACCAAAACAACTCTGTAGTATCTTTTACCGACGCATCAAATTCAAGTGGTTTCATCTCCGATACTTCAAGTCATAATAGTTCTAATTCCATACAGAGAGAAAAATCGAAAACCCAAAATTCAGGAAGTGTATCCGGAAAATGCGGTAGGCCTATATTAGGGGCGGGCGCGCGGTTGAACAAAAATAAGTCCAACGATTCCAATTGGAGAGACAAAGACAATACGTCAAGTGCTAGCGCGTGGGGTAAGAAGTCGGGATGGGGAGATGGAGATAAAAACGGCAAAACTAAAAAGAAAGGTTGGGAACACGATGATAGATTTGATAATGATTATAGTTGAAATAATTTATTTTATTATTTTGTAGATTAAGTGATTGGTATCTTTTAAAGTTGAAACGAAACAAGCATTTGAATACTTTTAATTTATCTCTTGGTTCATGGAAATAATAACTGAGGAAAATTCTAGGTTATTAAGAAATGGGAGGCTCTATGAATTTTTTATGGTGAGTTGATGGAAAAGCCTAAAACTAATCTTACATTTCAGTTTTACGTTGTAGCAACTTTATTACTTTTATTTGTTGAACATTTTCAAGATTTTTCATTCATTACAGAACGACTAACATAATGATTATGTTGCCAACATCTAAAATCACTAAAAGTATGTAAAGTTGCGCGTGAATGACCTTGAAAATTAGAAGCATTTCTAGATTTTTCAAGCCTGAAAGTTGCAGTGAAATGGGTCGAAACGTATCCACAATTATTGTTCAAAAAATTCCAGCAATTTCTTTGGAAATGCTGTAATGTAGTCCTAATAAAATGAATGACCCGAGCTGTTCCTAAATTTTAATTTCTACGACAATCATCAAAATAATGCTGCTTTAAAATAACTATATACTATTTTAAATATCTATTGTTTTCGATTCCATTCTAATGGATAATTAATGCATTTTAAAGCAACGTTTTGCAGCTTTAAAAGTACATTTCACTATAACCTGAATTGGTTGTAATCTTTTGCTGAAGCAACTACTTATTTAATGATTTTTAATGCGATTTTTTATATATATTATGGTATGTAATTGTAGGTTTGAAATACTAGTAAGTTTATTTTAGATAATTTTTTAATTTTACTAAAACTTTCGAGCTTTTCTGTGATATATATTTTGTCTCGATTTTTATTTATACATTTTGTCATAGCAAAAATTATACAACTTTATATCTCGCTTTATATATTTAACAAGTATTGGGTTGTACCTTTATATAAATTATATTTACTAAAATTTTTTTTACGAATTATTTGTGTATAAAATGAAATGTATATAATTGTAACCTTTTTAAAGCCTTAGACATTATATATAGTAGAATTTTATACACGCATTGCATTTAAGAATTAATATAAAATTTTGTATCGGATACATTATTATGTAATGTACCTACATTAGGAAGGTTAGTGTCTCCCCGACTGAAATCATTAGTTTTAAAGTTAATGTTGTTCATTTTCTTCAAATTTAGTAGAGACTAACAATTTGCAACATAGATTCAAAAAATTGATAATATACCCTACTTTGAAATTATACATTACAATATTAAAATTTGTTGAAATGAAACTACTTTTATTAACAAATAATCTATTGTTTAATAACTTTAAAATCAATGATTTTTGCTTGTTTTATAAGATTACTAAACTAATAGTAATAATTATTCTGTATTTTTACAAATTGTTATACATGGTTAGTACACAATGTTAGAAAATCTACTCGAAGTACATTTCGAGTTCCAACAACAATAATTATTCTGAAAATCCAGCCTCACGTTATTTTGATTTTGTAAATACTGATAAAATACACAAAATTCTCAGTCTGTTCCCAAGTCGTTTCAATAAAGTGAAGGCAATTCTCGAACTATTAAGTTTTCGTATGCATAAGAGGCTATTTTTTTTATTAAGTAAGACTGAGACCACAGGTTCTTGGGAAAATATATCCAAAATGAAAACAAATAAATATATTAATAATTCAACACGGAAATGCGAAAGCAGTTTTTCGTTTTAATTTTTTTGTATATTTAGTTTCAATAAATCTTTGTATTATTTTATGTTGTAAGGTGATTACCTTAAATCTGTAACTGTAACGTTTTAATTATTTATAATGAATAATGCCGTGTATTCGAATTATATGTGAGCAACTTTAGAAGCCTCTTTTTATAAAACTTTCTTATTATTAATTATCATGCCACAAACATAATATATACCTACCTATTGAGTGATTTTATTATCTCTGTACAACTAGCTGGTATTTTATATTTTCAATGTAATTTTTTTTATTGAAACATCACTTAAATTTTATTTTAATAATGTCTTATTGTTAAAGGTTGTATTATATTTATTTTAATTTTTAGTATAATAATATGGTAATGTAGCTTACGATAAATGTACATCTTAGTATAATAAACTGAATTTTAAAACTTTGCATTATTAATCCTTACCCAAACAAATAATATACCAATAAATCTAACTAGGAACTTCAAGCCAAACTAACGTGTGATATGTTCGTTATTTCGGGGTCAATTATCAGCTGGTTTTGTTTTTCGAATGCTCAGCTTTGATACCAACGACATAAACGTTGATAAGCAGTACGCCCTCTATCGTTGACGAATTTAACTAGCGTATTAATCATAGTTTACAAATTTTAAAATCCAAAAATCATGGACGTCTACAATATAAAGTTGGAAGAGTAACCAATGGATAACTCTTGAACTAATTAGTTATTAATATATGAAACAATTCAACAGGATACATAAATATTCAAACTTTTAAATTGAGTTAGAAGTTATGTCATACGATGTGATCAATGCGCATACTCAATGCTTATTGTATCGCTGTAATGATCTGTGATATATTAATTTAATATATATTGTCTATGGATAGCACTCTCAGAAATACAATTACGTTGAATTAATCTTATTTTAATGCGCTATAATTATGTTTCGCTGACTAAATAAACAATTGTTATTACGGCAATCATTATCGCAAGTATTTGCATGATGTCATTAGGTACTATGACAAATCTTATTCAAAAGTTTATTATTTTCAATAATAAATACAACGTATTTTGTATTAGAACTCGACTTACAAATTTTTTTCTACAGACATCAGAAAATTAATCCAAGGTGTTACCAACCTATTAATTAACAATAAATATTTATGCTCCTTATGATTACTTACAAAAAATAAGTTTTGTCTAACATAGACCTGTCAAAAAAACTCTTCGATTGCATTTCCAAAGTTACGAGAAAATAAAACTAGAAATGCATCCCAACATAATAAATTTACTACTATTTTTTGAGTTTCAATACTAAAGTTTAAATATGGCGCCAATTACTCATTCATAAAGTTGGTTATCCTGGTGACCCCTAGCGCCTTAGCGCTTTTGTGGATTGTAATAATCAGGTATGGACGTATGGTTAACGGCATTACGTTTTTGTTAATAAAACAATTGTGGGTGAAAGTGATATATAATAAGTAATTGTTTAATTAGTGATATATTTTTACTCTTTGGCAAAAAAATGATTACAGCCATCAATTTTCTGATATCAGATATTATATATGAATTTGTCGGAGTAACTAATAGCTTGTCAGTTTTGGAAATGGCGTCTTTCCACATGGTGATAAAATTGGTTTTGGTGACTCGTAATTAAAATTTCTAAGTAATATTGATAATTTTTAGAGACAAATGAAAAATATCTGTAATTAGATGGAATATAAAGGAACAACAAATACAGTTATTTTACTCTCTATGAAAATAACTGCGATGTTGCCGTTATATTTTGTAACTATTAATATTCTTCTACAAATCCAAATACTGACAAATTTTAATAATAATTTTGTATGTACTGCGATTTTGACCTCAAGTTGGTTTACTGATACATTTTTCGTTGTGTTTTAGTTAATTGTTTACAATAGAGGCTTGAAAATTACTTGATTAATCAAAAAGCATCTTATTTCATATTGGTACTTACAAAATATTCAGTAGATATTGTTCAAACACTATTAGTGACAGTATGTACAATATTTAAATTCCTGGTTAATCTAAATTAATGGCAAAATTTCTCAAAGTTCATAGAATTGATGCTTTTTTATATCACCATTCTGAAGTAGGCTGGATCACTTGTGTTAAAGATTGAAGTATATATGTGACTTTGTCAAATTTGACTATAATTGTCAAAAGTAGATAAGTAATGTTTGACATATTTGCTTTATTGCAGTTAGCTTGTAAATAGTACCTCTGTACATACTGTACAAAGAAAAAGATGAGTTCAAGTAACAGAGCCACCACAAAGGGTGGCAGAGTGAAGTCTGATAAATTGCAAAAATCAGAAAAATCGGACAGTAAAGGTAAGTTATAATGCATACTGTATATTATCCTTCAATGATTACAATATATCCAATATTTAAACTTTCAAACTTCTGCCATATGATTCAATATTCTTAATATTTTTTATACACAATTTAAAATAATAGGCATTGTTAGGAAATTAAAAAGGAAACACACTTTTTGTATGTAATTGAAAGCAAAACATTGATGCTTTATCCATGAAGTTGTACCATAATGAGTCCCTGCTAGAAAAAAAATGGTATATCCCTTTGATATCAGTGACAATCTATACTCTGCATGAAGGTGTGATGGCTGTTCACCTTTATGGAAATAATAAGCTTAAATCAGTTACAATGCAAGTGCGACAAGATTATAGAAGCATCCATGTATAGACTAAAGTTGTTATGATTGAAAGGCTTATCAACATTCCAAATTTAATATTATAATGTTATCTGTGTTTAAGGTTTTGTTGTATATCTAATTTTTATTTGAAAATAAACATTATTATTTAACTTTAATATAAACAGATTTGTTTAATATCTGAATGTTATTCCATTAAAAAAAATACATTCTTTTGTAAATTGTTTCCGTTTCATATAATGTGCTTGCATCTTTTTTCATATTATGAGAGATACCAACATTTATCTATCATTTTTGAGAGACACAGCGTAATTTATTTTAGGGAAAGGGACTGACAAACAGCAGCACAGAGATGCTAATTCCAAAAACGAAGACCCGAGCATGAAAGAAAAAGTAAAACAGTTGATAGAAATGTCCCAGAGATCTGAAGAGGAAGTTTGTTTGGCCCTGCACGAGTGTGACAATGATGTTAATTTGGCCAGTAATATGTTATTTGAAGAGATGGGCATTGTAAGTATAATTTTTCCATGCCCTATCTTTAAAGTACCCTTTGATAGGCTGAAAACTGCCTTGAGCACTCATTTTTGACACTTCTAAAATGTGTCAAAAACTGATGCTTGTGGCTTTGTTCAGTAATGTCTTGTTTATAAATAAAACCATATGTATTCCTGTATCTGATAAGTAATACATTTAAATCATTCAGTGTATTGATATTATTGTGTATTTTTATCAAAATAAACATTAAACAACTCTGTATGAATTTATCAACAATTTTATCAGTTAACTCGTTAATGTAGTAAATTGGAATTTAATTATAGTTGAATCACTTTCAAAGTATTCATGAAGATACCCAAGGCATGAATGTACTGCCTATTTCATCATCATTGTTTTAAGGTGTGGCATTATGAGTCTACATCAATAAATTTTATTTATGCTAAAATCGAAAGATGTGGAAATTAATCGAAAAATAAATCCCAAGCAAACCATCTTTCAAATTAGTTTTGGTTTGAGATTCAAACTTTGTAATTTAAAATCAATTATTGCTCATTATTAGGTGTGTTCTTTTTGACTGAGATCTCAGTTAATCTCAGCTCACATAGGTAATGTGCGCGTTCTTTTAGATTTACTCACTTCGAAGTGAGCTGAGATTTTTCCTCCCCCTTCACCGATGCTGAACGTGATGTAAGGGGGTATCAGTTGGACTTGAGTCTGAAATAAAGTGGAGGGGATGAAGAAATATTTGATTTTGTTTACATATGAACACACATAACCCAATTTTCTTTTGTTACAATTTATCAATTAACTAAATAAAAGAGAAATAAGTTTATATGTCTCTTATTCACGCATGCGTCGGCAGATCGCGCGATAAAATTGAGTAGTTCGTTCTTTTTGGTGCTTACTCACATCACTTTATCTCAGATCACTTTAACTGAAGTGAGCTGAGATCTCGGTCCAAAAGAACACACCTATTATTGTAACATTCTTCATTTCCTAATAGGGTGAGTGGGAAACTAGAGTAAAGAAGAAAAAGAACAGACAAGCATCCACAAGCAAACAAGAGAAATCCGACGACGCGACTCCCGTTGACGACTGGAACGATTCGGCGCTTCCATTGTCGAATGCGGTTGGTGGAGACAAGGACAAACCACGAGGGGGTAACCGGGGAGGCAGACAAAATAATCGGGGCTGGCGGGGTCGTGAACGCCAGGAGAATGATCGCAATTTGGAGGACCGCCCCCGCGGAGATAGAGAAAGACGGGGTCGCATCGGTGGTGGTCCCAGAGGTGGTGGCGGCGGTCGTGGAGGAAGAGGAGGCGGCAGAGCGGGTGGACGATACTTGCCGAGAGGCAGTAGAAGCAACAGTGGAGGTTACAATAAACCGATTGACACGTGGGACAATTCGAATACTTGGGACAATAGTACTGTTGCTGTCACCAATCATAATACGGAAGATACTTGGGACGATTTTCCTGGTGCTGATGAATGGTCCACTGAAGAATATCAAGGAAGTTTGGCGGATACCAAGGTGTTCACACCTAGTAATCCACCTCCATTGGACCCAATTATTGATCAAACTGCATTGAATTCATTACAAGATCCAACATTCGGAAGCGATCCATTGGTCCAGCATAGTATACAATCACAAAGTCCCGTTCCACCTATGATGGGAAGTCTGACAGCTGCACAGACTCAATATTTCTCTCAGCTTCAACAAAATAACGACAGTCTAAACAATCAGTACCAAAATCAATCCTATCAGAGTCCAGCTTATGAAAAGGCTACGTCTAACCAATACGCAAGCAACACAGCTCCTTATAACAGCGCCACTGTGAATCAATATGGTACAAATGTAGCTGCTCAATCATATGGTACTAGTACTCAGCCGTATGGTGCGCAGACCGGTTCAAATCAGTATGGCGCCGATAACGCTACCTATCAAAGTAATGTGTATGTTGGAACGCAGGAGACACCATCTACTCAACCTGCAAGAACGAAGACCCAACGGGCAAGGGTACCGCCTCCTTCAAAGGTAAAAATTTATAATGATACATGAATATTTGTTGATTAGACCATAAAATGATGAACGATGACGAGACTGAAACACTAACCAGTGAAAGCTAAAGTACTGTCAGTAAGTTTTTTACCGACTTGTTCTCTGTAGCTTACAAACTAGTTTGTGTTTAAAGATTATCACGGCATTCTGATTGAAATTTTTAATATTTAAAGTTTTAACTTTATTTTTCAAAATGTGTAACTGTTTCTTTGTTATATTCAAGATACCAGCAAGTGCCGTCGAAATGCCCGGCGATCTGAACTCTAGCATTGGTTATTTGGACGTACAGTTTGGTGCTATGGACATCATAGATACAAACTCATCGTTCGATAGTGGAATGGATGCCAAATATGGCAGTGCAGCTCAATCAAATAACTTGGAGACGCCGTCGGTGGTAGCGCCAGTCGCTACAAATCTGGATCTCACTTCAACTTCCGTCAATCAAAATTCCAACTTGGATTCATACTCGCCGAAGACGAATGCACAAAACAGTATTAGCTCTGCTTTGTCACAGAGCGTACGTATAATGTTTATAATTTAAATTGTATTTTTAATAAGTGAATATTTTTTTCAGCTCACAAATGCAGATACCATTCCACAAACGAGCGATCATATGACGAACACGTACAATTCAGCGCCGAGAACTACAACTCAAGGTAGTACGTCGACGTCATCGTCAGTCTCGGCGACGGGTCTGGATTTGGGCGGTAAACAACCGCCCGATACCCATCCGTATTCGCAGTCTTCATACAGTTCCTACCAGTCTAAATCAAACACTTACAACCCTTCGACTTATAGTGGGGCAACTGTAAGTAAAAGATATTCTGTTTAAAAAAACTTGATTTATGATTTTTAATATTTCTAGACCACTGTAAGTTCTTACGTTTCCAACCAAGCGAATACTTACGCTACCAGTCAGACGGCGGCGTACAATGCCGCTAGTGCGAACACGTATCCAAGCACTTACTCCTCGAATACTTCGTACCAGTCCAACGCAAATTCAGCCGGTTTTCCGTCGATCAGTCAGGCTAACACCTACTCTTCGAATACGCAGTCCTATCCACAGAATACTAGTCAATCTGTCTACGGTGCTAACACAGGTAGTAAGTTTATAGAAATCTTTTAATGTGTAAAAATAATGTCGAATTGAATCTTTAGGCTTGAATAACAGCTCGAGCTACGGCAACGCGACAGCCGGCCAATACAACAACTACGGTTCCAGCAACAAACTCGGCAAAGAGACGAGCGCTTACGATAACAGTTCGAGTACGTCGAGTAACAGTCAAACGACTTCAACTAGTGTTACGACGTCCACACCTTTATCTTTAACTCAAGCCGGTGTTACGACCAGTAAAACGTCTACGACATTAGGTAAGTGGTTATTAATTACCTAGGAATGTTGGGTATAGAATAAATCGAGTTTTCTTAACCTTAGGAAAATCAATGTATTACTATATATTTTGTAAATTGGCTGAAAGACCTCGTGTCAATAAAGTATACTCTCTCTCTCTCTCTAGTTTTCGAATAGTAAAAAGCTGTTTCATTGTTTGATTTTGGATTACAATAATATTGCCACTTCTTTGAAAAAGATAAATAGCCTTCTGCTTCGAGAGGTATTGTCAGTAGTGGATATTGCTTTGATGGGGCGTAAATGAAATTTAAAAGAGAGTAACAGTCTCATTATACTTTGGCAAGTTTATCTGAAGCCGTGAAAGGAATGCAGTCGAAAACATTTAATATTGCCACGTTTAATTATGAAAAAGCTAAAGTGTTAAGTATGTAGTGATGATAATTAGAAAAGGGACTTTTATTATTAACAATATGATTAAACGGTAATTCTTTGATGTGCTTGTTTCCTTGGATTTTTTCCATTATTTTTTCAATTTATAAGTTTTAAAAGATGAACACTTCCAAATTTGTTACGGGCTTCTTCAAGCTCTGGCAGCGTTGTGCGAAAACCATAATTACCACACCCTCCGAATTACATAATTGGTGATTTTTATCGAAAGGCCTGACCAGCCGATTTCTTATTGGCAAGCGCGTGCGTGTGTTCTTCCCTCTCACTTCCTCAATTGACTGATGGGTGATTCTACCAGCAACGTCAGATTTGACTAAAATAATTTTAGTTTCTTCTACATTTGAAAATAAGACATATGTAGTTAAATGATAAAACCAGAAGAGATGAATAGTGCTAGATAAATGGCCCAAATAAATACAAAATATTTTTCACATTATTCATAATTTTTGCTGGGACAAAGCCACGGAGCTGAGATTTAATGGATTTTATCATATATTTTGATTAGATTTTGACAAAATTATTTATCATGTGATAGGTATATGTGCAAATATTTAACTATACCAAAAACATAAAACAAAATTCTCTCATAGTTTTCAATTTTTCATATTTTGCAATTAAATGTCGTCTTTTTTTTAAATTCAAATATTCCAATTTCTTTGTAGTTACAAGTGTTACACTTTCGTTTCAAACATATTTTATTATTGGTACGATTTTCACAAGTTAGACTTTTTACAATATCATACGGAGCTGCTTTTTTAATGATGTTAAACATTTCGAGTTTAGACACCAGTAGGTCCATATTAGCATGTGCTTCGCATAGGCAAGTTTCTCTATATTTTGCTTTTAAAAAAATCACCCAATAAAGCATAACTTAGTTTTATTCTGTGATACGCGCTTAAAAATTTTTGATGTAGTTCTTTTATGGATTAATTCGAGTATCTATCTATCTATATATCTATCTATAACCATTTCCGAACTTGAAGCGATTTCCTAATTGGGATGAAATATGTATAATAAATGCAAGAACGTAACTCTATCTCAGTTACGGAGCTGAGATTTTTCAACATTTATCGCTAATTTCACTTTCAATTTTAAGGTTAGGATTTTGATATTTCACGAATGATTACAGTTTATTAAGAACAATAAAACCCCATTGTATCATGCAAGTACATATACCTCGACTGAAAATATACGTGAACACGAAACTGAGAATAAATAATAACACTCTCACCTTTACAGATAATAATAACCAAAATAATACAGTACCGATTACTTTCACGCGCTTTCTTCGAATGAATGACATTAACTAACAAACAGACGCACGTGTATGATTGCACATAAGCATTTTTGCCACCTAGTGGATATTCGTGAAGTCCAAGTTCTTGTTCACGGAGCTGAGGTTACAACACGGGGACAAATCAATGTTATTCCAAAATGAATATTGTTGTTGAAAAATCAAATTCATTGTTCCTGACGCTGAAAATTTGAGAGTTTTTCATATGAATAATCAGTTTATAAATACTCTTTTCAATTTTTAAAATGTGTAGTTCATATTCTACCTTGCCATATTGGACGTGGGGACATGACACGGTGCTGAGATCTCATCTTGTTTCCTATATTTTGTTAAGTTATATCAAAAAAATTGAAGTTTAGAAAGGGATTGAGAACAAATATAATCAACTTATACATACTGAATTATTCCATCATTAAAACGTATATTTCGAAAAATTAACTGGGACATGAATACTGACGTTGCTGGTAGAATCACCCTGATATTGATTTATCCAGTGGCGTTGTTATTGTCAGTGACCTTTGTTTTTTCAGTTTTACTTGGTAAAATAGGTACAGTACGCCATTTGTACGTTTAGGACAGTTATGCGTCATGTTTCCTCGCCTCTAACCGATGCCCCGTAGTTTCAGATAAACTTGCCAAAATATAAGTATGTGCAGCTTAGCTTCTTATATTCTTATCAATGATGATACGATGACGAGACTGATGGACTTTGTATACTGCATACTGTCATTATCGATAAGTTTTTTGTTGATTATGTTCAGTTTGCTAGTTTTGCTATTTCCTTAAGATGTCATTGGCATACTGAGATAAGAATAGTTTGACAGTCTGAAGAAATGTATGTCGATTTGCATATTTGTCTATAATACAGGTTAATAAATAACTATTTAGTAACAATTTTATCTTATAGCAGCGAAAAATTCAAACAGTATTGTGTCAAATATACCGCCAAGTGTGGCGCCTGTTATGAGTATGCCATACATCGGACAGGTACCATACTTTCAACAACCCGTCTACTCCTATGAAGAAATGCAAATGTTGCAGCAAAGGCTGCCGCATATGGTAAGTTGGAGATTAAATGTTCAATTAGTGTGTTGTTCGATTATCGCTTAACTCCGAGTGTTTCTTTACTAGTAACTGTCCAGATTTCATAATTTTTATTTATATGATGTTTGTTCATCACTCGTTAATTGAAATCTCAGATCTAAAAGTGGGGAATAGTACATTGTGCAACTGGTGAGAAAAGTACTTTCCCCACATGTTGCACACTATACTTTTTCTACAACTGCACAAACTGTGACCAAAGTGTACACGCCTTTAATTTTTTTGACAACTTTTCTAAATATACCAAAAGTACACGATTGAAACTACCTTTTACAATTTAAAAACTTCTAATTTAATCTGACAGTTCTGTGACAACTAAGTAGGTATTTAAAGATGATCTTTCCTACGGCTTAGGCTAAGTGACACTTTGTATTTTCGTAAATTGTGGGTAAAGAACTATTTTCCATAGCAGTCGTGGAAATGGTATCTTTTCTTTACAAATAAATGAAAACTATGAAATCTAGTGAAATACATTCTCCGCATTCTTTCCATTTTAACATTTAACATCAAAACCGACTCACTTCCCAAACATTTCATCATCTAGACACAACCAAATCATCTCGCTTAAAAAATACCAGCTTTCTTTTCACACAAATTTAACCTCAATTGAAACTAAAAAAATTTGGAAAGTTCTCGGGTGAAGTCGATTTGGTACCAACGAATGTGACGAACCTATGTATTTATCCTACACAGACGACACCCTACTATGATATGAGTTATCAGACACCGACGACGCTGGCAGCCGTTAGAGACGCAGCGACGCTCGGCAACGTCGGATATTCTCTATCGTCCGATGGAAGATTCGCCAGAACTGACAATAATGCTTCGCCCGTTCCCACGACGCTGTCGCAGCAAACCAGCACTCTGACGCAAGGACATCAAGCACAACCGATTTTGGCTGGTACTGCGCAACCGTACTTCTTCGCAACCGCTTTCAATACCATCGCTCCAAATTACCAATTTGGAACTATGTACACGGTAAGTAACATTTACGAATTTTGATTGTTAGTGAACATGGAACGAGACCTTATTTTCCCGACTTCAATCATCCCACCACGTCAAATTTAATAGTTGAGGTGCGCATGCGTCCAAGCAGCCTTTAACCTTCTATTCCATGTGACTGAATGTGAGCAGATTGGCACAGTTGGTAGGGTACAGAGCTTACAACTCAGAGGTCGTAGGTTCGAAACCCGGTTAGGACCTGGGTTTTTTTGTTTTTTATTTCTTATTTTCTAATATTTTTATGCATAATTACACTTTGATCAACCGGGTTTGGGCCTGGTTTTTTTTTTTTAGTTTTCTTTCTCTTATTTTCTGATATTTACATATTTACTTCAATATTGTTATGTTACTACTAAATTTGGCAACGTTGGAATCGATTTTCCATCCTTAATAACCGAGATACCGGATGTTTTATTAATTTAGCAAATCCTGTTAAAATCACGGCTTAGTTTTAGACCGTCAAGGGGGAGAAATGTAGAAATATACATCGCGGGTGTTTGAAGGAGCTCGCAGAGGACGATAGCTGGTGGACTTACTCTTTAAGTTGTGGCTTACCCTGTATATGAATTTTTTCTTAAATTGCTCCGAAATTATTTTTGTTTTTCAATGATGAAACGATGACGAAACCGACGATTTAAGTACTCTGCAAAACGATCATTTTCAACAAGTTTTTTGTTGTTTTTGAACGATTCGCAACTTGCTACTTCAGTCGTATGATGTCATTGGCTGTCTGAGAAAATATTTAATACTTTATTATTGAAAATATATAATTTATAAGGAAAAAAAAATTGAACCAACAATATTTTCAGCAACTGCCTGCAGCAACTAACGCTCACGGTTCCAGTAACAGCACTCAATATCCCAAACCTGCGACGTACGGCTCAGGATATGGCAGCTACGACGCCCTGAATCAATCGCAGGATTACACGAAAAGCGGTTACGTGAGTAACACGCAAGGTCAAAAGGGTAGCGGTGCTAACGCAACTTCTACTGGATCTACAGGAACTGATCTGTCAGCGATGTACGCTAAATCTCATACAGCTTTAGGAAAAGTTAATGTAAGTTGAAAAATTTTAAATTTAATACCTTCTTGAATAAAGATAATGTATTTTTTGCAGTCTTATGAAAAACAGGGTTTCCATTCGGGGACGCCACCTCCTTTTACGGGTGGTATTCATGGCAGTCAAAGTGCGGGGTTGGCGCCAAGCGGGACAGGCTATGCTCCACAAATGTACATCCCCACAATGGCTCCTCACCAGCAGCATCATACAACACATCTAATGCAGCAACCACTTCATCAGGTAACAAAAAATTGAACTTTTTTTTAAATAATTGGCATGTTTTGCTTATTTTCACATTTTAATTGACTATAAATATCGATATTTCATTATTTGTTGATCTTATCTATGATGAAACGATGACGAGACTGATAAACTAGGTATACTGTAAACAGTCAATTTCTGCAAGTTTTTTGCTGATTTTGATCGTTTTACTAGTCTTGCCTTTTTTTCAAGATGTCTAAGGCATACTGAGATAAGTAAATAACAATTTTTCATAATTATTTTGTAATATTTCTATGCTCATTCATATATTATATAATCTTCAAATTGATAATAAATAAATACTCATTACTAGGAATTATATTATTAAAACTGGCAAACACTAGCGGCGGGTGTAATTTAGGCGCTAACCATCCTTCTCTACCTGTCTGACCAAGAAAAAACCCAATAGTTTTCTATTTTTTATTTTTATACATAGTTACACTTTGATCAACCGGGTTTGGGCCTGGGTTTTCTTGTTTTTTTTTTTTAGTTTTCTATTTCTTATTTTCTGATATTTTTATACATAGTTA
>CAJUYH010003005.1:24747-35640 GCA_910591685.1 Galerucella tenella
TTTTTAGTTTTCTATTTCTTATTTTCTGATATTTTTATACATAGTTACACTTTGATCAACCGGGTTTGGGCCTGGGTTTTCTTGTTTTTTTTTAGTTTTCTATTTTTTATTTTCTGATATTTTTATACATAGTTACAGTTTGATCAAGCGGATTTTGGCCTGGGTTTTCTTGTTTTTTTTTTTTAGTTTGAATAACCAGGTTTGGGCCTGGGTACTTCAGTCGGTTAGCGCCCAAAATACACATAGGATTGAAATGACCCTTCGGGTCTTGGCGCCTAGTTTACATGTTGTAAAAAGTGCATTAATCCTTTAGCGCCCAAATTACATCCGCCCAACACTAGACCTTTTGTAGGGAAAGATACTTGGATATTGTAATAATGGGTCATAAATGAAATTTGAATAAAGTTGAGATGAAAAACGATTCAAACAAGGATTCATATGGAATTCTTGTCAAGGTTTAGAAATCATTTAATGTTCTATCATCTATTCGAGAAAATTACTTTTCATTAAATGGCGCTGAATTATTCAATATGGCTGCTAAAGCGGTGAACAACAAAACAGTCTGTAAGGGTGTTTGATGCTGTTTAGTTTTTTTTATGTGTTTTTTGAGGAGTTTTTAGTGGGTTTGGAGGCTTTTCTTTATTTTTGTAATTTCCGTTATTTCCTGAACGTGTTCGTGTGGTAGTGTTTAAGAAAATTGGTCTAGCTTCCCAGCCTCATGAGATAACAATTACTTAATCTGAATGATGATGTTAAAGATTGGAAATACATTTGTTCATGTAAGGCTGTAATGTCCGGCTTCTGCGAACATATTATGAAACATGAGCTTCTTATAATGAAAAAAATAGCTGTAGTCCAGTCATTACGTCGGAAAAATCGGGAAATAAATGAAAATGAACCGAGAAAGCCAAATTTTGGATATTACGTGGGGGATGGCAAGAAAAGCTTAAGTTCAAATTGTCGACCAAAATAACCTTGTGCAATTTCCGCCATCTTGAAAAAACCCTTAAATTCAGTTTTTGCATCATAACTCGGTTCCCCGTTGAGATACGAAATTTTTTATAGAATACTTTTTTATTGCTCTTCTCGCGATCTACAATTAAGGTCCCAGCATTTTTCAAGTATCGATCGTCGTTTTCGAGATATCGATCAAAAATATCAAAAATTTGGGGAGAATTTTTTTTTTCGCTATTTACTTTTTTCTGGTGAAAGAGATCGAAAAATGTTTGAAATAAAACTTGTAGAGCGTGTCCAGACCTACAAATTCGTTTTTTTATTTTTCATTTCCGACAAAAATTACGACCTCCAGCGCAAATTACAAAATTACGGATTTATTTTTATAATAAGGATATTATATATACAAGTACATTAAGCAAGAAAACACAAAAATTCAATTCTATAGCTAACCAAAGGGGAATTGGTCAGTTCCTTTTGAACGAATTTACTAAATTTTCTTTTCATCATCCATGTAATCAATTTCCTTTCAAATATTATGCCAGTCTCTATACCAGAGTCCGTATATATTTTACTCTCAAATGTATATTGAAAGATTTGAAAGACAATAGATTAAATTTAACACATAAACCAAACTCCAAACTTGGTATTTTACAACATTTATAAAAATTTTTAATAAAGGTATCCTACAGCTGCTTCTCTTTTTACTGTTTTAACCTTTAGTGTAGGAAAGTTAGATGTCAAGGTTGAAAAAATTATATACAAGCATTTTTTAATGAATATGTACGATGAATATCTTCCTAAACAACATAGTAAAAGTCCTGTCAAATAGAACTATGGCAAGTTGTGAAAATCGGTCGCCATTTTGTTTTTGTCATTTAATTGCAAATATCTCAAGAACTATGAGGTTTATGAAGTAAAGTCAAAAGATAATTTTCATACAAAATTTAAAACTATACTTGATGTGATATATCAAAAAGATGTATTTCAAGTTCAACAAAATTATTCATATTAAAAAATCATTTTCGTCCTCGTCTTTCTCAGGTATGATGCAGGAATTGCAGCAATCAATTCCTAAGCACTGACCACACTTGGAGAAACATCTTAACCCTAGTTTTTTGCGGGAGCATGATTTGCCACATGACCCTTCCTTGCAGTTACAGAAAACCATTTTTAATTTGTCAGAAGGAGCAATTTCTTTTGTTGCGGATGTGGGAACCAGATGACCATCTCTATTATATCTCGTTGCCAACCATAGGCTAATGGATCCAACTTGCATCCCATCCACTTGTGAACCTAAAAAGTGCATGAAACTTTATTATTTCGGCTAAGTAATAATGATTGGGGAATATACCTGATAATAGACTATCAAAAAATGTTGTACAGCAGCGTCTTTGGTTGGAGGAAGCGCTGCCAAATTAAAATTTCCAGACAGACCTTGACGAGATGTTATTCGATTATATAAAGTATAGGTACCTTAACGTGTCAATTTCTTCTTTGCTCTTCTTGGACCTATATAACTTTGTAATGAATTGTACACCTGCTTTTTTTAACTGGTTCTTATCCGAATTTTGTTGATAAAATATTCGAAGGCTGTCGCATAAAGAAATGTCATTCTTCATAAACTGTAAACAGAGTTTTTTGCTTCTTTTGAATATGAACGAGGTTGTGTCACAACCTGATAATGAAGGAACAAAATATGTATTGTTTAATATGCCCTAGTTTTTCTTGGAGCTCTGATATTTTCGTGACTTTATCAGCATTGGCAGCTTTTCCTGGCCGGAGCAAAAACATTTTATCATGTTCTAAATGATGAATCAACAGAACGGCAATATATGTGTCCTCAGATACAACTACGATTGGTCTACCAGAAATTGAAAGTTTTACTGCAGTTCTAACGATTAAATAGTCTGCGTCACTTTCAGCCTGTTTTACCTTTACGACTGCTTTTTCAAATCTAGACTTTAAAAGCTCTAATAGTTTCTGTTTGTTATTATTATTTCGTAAAAATTCTTCCTGTGGCGTAACAATTGTATTCCCCAACTTTACTGATATTTCCAAAGCATTTTGTGATCCTACCTGTTGCAAAGCATCCTTTGTTGAAAAATGATCTGAATTGTATCCATCAAAATTAACATATTGGTCGCAAATTTTGTTAAACGTGGCAGGCTTCTGCCATAAAACTTTATGTAAAAGAAAACCCCCATCAATTACATATATTGCATTTTGCTCAGTGCTCGAAGTAGGTGGTAGTTAGAGCATCGAATTCTTTCAAGAGAAGGCTTTTTGTTCCTTTTCTCAATACATCATCCTTAAACAGTGACAGCGGATATGGAGATAATTCGAACCTAAAACAGTCCTTTATTTCTTCTGGAGTTTTGTTAGAGCAAATAATTCTAATGAATAATTGCATAGGAGACACGTTAACGTAATAACGTAATAACTGTTGAAAATATTTTTGGTGCATTTGAATATATTAGGAAGAGGGGTGTCAAAACTATGTTAATCGATGTATTTTTTCATTTACAAAAAATACTATCTCTTGAAACTTCAAAAACTTGATAGTTTTCGAGATACAGGAATTAACTTGAAAAAAAACAAAATGACTACCATTTTTTGCAACTTGCCATCACCAGAATCTACGGGACTTTTAGTATGTCATTTAGGACCATATTTTAAGTACTTTCCCGCTAAAAAACATTTGTATATAATTTTTTCAGAACTTTGGACAAAGTTCCGACAACTGCATTACACTACTTGTCAATCCAAAAAATACGCGTTATTCAAAGATCAAAATTTAAGATTTAGTGGCCCTATTATTCTGGTGGCTAATGAGTATATTTAATTGAATTTGTGATAAATATCTGCTAGATTATCAATAAGTATCACAAAATTACTAACATGCTGGATAAAAACTGTGAATTGATTCATATTAAAAATACAAGTTTATTTTTTACTTACCTTTTCAAATTCATATTCCGAACATTTTTCGAAATAATTAACATTTAAAAATAAACCTTTGTGATAAAGAATCCTATTAATTTAAAGATATATTTCTCTAATTACCCCTGTACAGTTTGAAATGAAATAAGCTTTTCGAATTTATCTGGTATCTACCGGTCTCGTTATTGACAACAAAAGCGAGTCGTAAACATAATTTATGAGAGCGGTGTCCGTTTGGGACAGCAACTTGAATCAAACCGCCCTGAAGTGAAACATCTTATATTTTTATTCTGTAATCCTTGGTTTTACCTGCCACTGGAAGAGGATTTTAGCCACTAGTACATTTGTAACACTACAACTTTTACTACGATTTAATTGTTTAGGAAGTGCACCTTATGGATGTGTGAATGTTTTTATCTCAGAAAAGCTCTTTAAATAGGTATTTTATTTTACTATTTAGACTAAAATTTTAAATAACAATTTCTATTGGTTTTAAAACAACAAAATCAATTCCACTTTCTATAACGATGTTCGCATTCTGGCTTTTTTGTTCAGCTCTATTGAAGTTTAAAAGAAAATTAACAGATGTCGCCAACTTCGTAGTTTTCGCCAATAATCTTTGAGAAATGACACTTGTAATGCATAAACTTGTTTGCATTCTGTTTAACTGTAATTTCATCTTTTATTAGGTGTGTTCTTTTTGACTGAGATCTCAGTTAATCTCAGCTCACATAGGTAATGTGCGCGTTCTTTTTGATTTACTCACTTCGAAGTGAGCTGAGATTTTTCCTCCCCCTTCACCGATGCTGAATGTGATGTTGGGGGGTATCAGTTGGTCTTGGGTCGGAAATAAAGTGGAGGGGATGAATAAATATTTGATTTTGTTTACATATAAACATAAATTTTCTTTTGTTACAAATTATCAATTGACTAGATAAAAGAAGAATAATTATGGACACAATAACATTATCAGATGCTAATACGAATTTATATGGTTATATGTCTCTTATTCACGCATGCGTCGGCAGATCGCGCGTTTCAATTGAGTAGTTCGTTCTTTTTGGTGCTTACTCACATCACTTTAACTGAATTGAGCTGAGATCTCAGTCAAAAAGAACACACCTAATGTAAAACGATTCAAGGTATATGGGTAACAAATTTGAAGGAACTATTAACACTAATTTATAAAACTTGATGGAACAAGCAGTTTTTTTCAAATACATTTTATATAATATTGACTTTGCATGCATCACTTCTTGTGATTATTTAGTTTTTGTTTTGCTTATAGATGGATGTAAGGCACCAGAATCGACGCATGGTAAGTCAGCGTTGGACTCACCATGCTTTTTGTATTTTGGCTAAAATGTGGGATTTTGCATGGGGTGCTTCTAGCGCTGCCATTAAATACTAATACAAATACTGATTCATTTATTATTGATGAAACAAAGTATTGTTAATAATTGTGGTGCTTAGTATTTCAAAATATAAATCTGAAGTTAATTTAACATGCAGTTAACCGTGTGAAACCTCCCTTAACATTCGTACAATGAATAACAAACGTAAAGTAAACTCACTCATTGTCTTTCTATTTATAACTCACCGCTCTTCTGGAAGTAGTTTTTTTCACATCTTCACGTGAGCTCAGGGAAAGGTAAATTAAAGTCTATCATCCGATGTTTACAAGTAAACAAAGAAAACTTAATGGGGCATGACATGAGGACCCAGAATAATTTGGCCGACCTGTCAGTGTCGTCATTCTGGAATGGTCTATAATACAAGATAATACTGGAAAAGGTCATCAATTTCAATCGAGCTCACGGGACGGGACGGGATATAGTCTGTCAAGACTAAAAATAAGTTCCGAGGACCAAACTCGTATTATATTTTCAATTTCATTGCTTTGAAGGCGCTAGTTATTCATCTTGTGGGAAAGAAATTGGCAAAAGTGGGTCACTCCTTCACGTTTATTTATTATTGAAGTACAGTAAACAAAAATGTGTTTTGTAATAAAATTATACGTCCATAAAAGTAGCCTCAACAACCCAGCCCAATCAGATTTAAAATACCTAAAAATTTAGTGCCTTTTATGTGCTAATTATTTGCTCTAATCGGAAATTTGTTGCTCATATAGCAACCGAGAAAATGATGACAATGCTAACTTTTTTTTTTTAATTTTTAGGTATTTTAGATCTGATTTTGCTGGGTTGTTGAGGATAATTTTATGGACGTTAAAACTATTGCTATCACATCATTATTTGATGCAATGTTGTTGATACTTGTAACTAATATTGGTCCTAAATGAAACAATATGTGTCCGTATTTCCAACTAACATACAAAGCACTTAATACAGTCAGCTTTTTCCATTAAATGTTTGAAAAAGATGTTGAAAACTGATCTTGAACATACCAGTTACTTTGTCAGACATCTGTACAGTGTACATGCCAAGTTTTATCCAATTTATTGGTTGGAAATAACTTCTATACTAAAATTTCAACTGGACTTCAATATTTTCCGAAATTATGACTACTCTAATGTTCTATCTCTGTAGCAACCTAACTTATATTTCCCAAACTAAGTAAGATTGGTCAATTTACTCTTCAAAGTAGTCTTGTTTGTTTAAAAAAACGGAGAACAACGACCTCAAAAATATATTGGAAACTTCATAATTTACAAAAATCATTTTGATGCACTATTAAGTTTGAGAAACTCACTGATGCCTTTTGGAGTATTGTAATTTTGACTTCGTGAATCTAAATTCTTAACTATACTTATAGAAAAGAGCGCCCTGTTCAAAAGGTCCCTGTTTATCCATAAAATGCATTGTAATGTTTCCCTAAATGTTTATATAAGATATTCCACATTCAAAGTTTTTAGACCTTATTGATTCAGGATGTAATAAATTATTTCCTGGCAGCTTTTCAAAAAATTGTTAACATGAAGGATTGCATCTGTCGATTTTATCAAGCAAAAACTTCGAATTTTGAATATTCTGCTAGTCCTTCATCGTAAATAAATTGAATGTTTTGTTGTTGCTTTTGAAAAATAGTAAACTCGTCTGTTTTATGTACTGATTGTTGTTTATTTTACTTTTTTTTCTTCTTCAAGGATTCAGCTAATGCTGCAGGCCAGCGTTCTCAGGCGACAAACCAAGCTAAAGCGGGACCGAAACAACCCTACCAGACATCATATTGGAATCAAGCTTAAGATATATGGGTACATACACAATTGCCTGCTCACTAATCGCCGCGCCCCCCTTCCTCTCGTAATGAAAAC
Organism: Galerucella tenella; assembly: GCA_910591685.1. Taxonomy (NCBI): domain Eukaryota; kingdom Metazoa; phylum Arthropoda; class Insecta; order Coleoptera; family Chrysomelidae; genus Galerucella; species Galerucella tenella. The sequence continues at coordinate 31,919 of CAJUYH010003005.1, forward strand.
CAGAAGATGGTTCTGACTTTGTTATTACTATTATTAGCTTGTAACAATAATTATTGTATTTTTTATTAGAAACCGTGAAAGAGTCGTAAGTTATTTATTTTTAGTCGTAAAGGCTTTTTCTTACACTTTTTGAACCGATGTGAAATTTTGTAAAATAAATTAGAAGCAGCCTGCATGATACTTTTTAAACGTTTAAAAAACTTTTTTATTTCTCTTTTTTTTTTCTATAGGGTTATGGATAAGAATGTTCTTTTCTTACGTTATTGAATTTGATACGCGTTGAACCGCAATTTCGTGCAATTTTAATATTTTTTTTTTAATTCCAAAGGCTTATTTTTGGCCTGAGTGCCCTTATTTTTTTAATTAGCTTAGTCAAACGGAGTTTTTTTTTATGTTTTTAAGAGAGGTCGGGCTGTTCGATTCAACTGAGCAGACGGAAGTCAATTCAAGTACGTATTTCTTTTTAAAAATTTGGCGATTAAACGGAAATATTTTTTCCTCGAGGAAGATAAATGTCCCGCTTCAAAAATATTTTTGTTTACTCTAAAGGAAGCTGACAATTCATACTTATGTGTATGTATTCGACGACGAATATTTTTTGATAAAACTGGACTACCTGCGTTACAGCAGAACGTTAGGTTGAAGTATTATTAAATTTTGCTTATAGCTACGTCTATTACTGCCATTTTCATAATATAATAAATTTGTGTCCTTCAAGCAGTCAATTAAGAAGATTCCAAAGAAGAACTCCAGTATTTGAACAACTTCGTAAAGTATGTTGTATCAAAGATTCACGATAGTCGCATATAAATAGAGGAAAAAGTTATTGAACTGAATTTTATTAACAATAATCCGACAAAATTGTTCGTTATGTAAATTTAATTGGGCTGCGGGTGTAATTTGGGTGTTAACCATCCTTCTTTACCTGTCAAATCAAGAAGGGTAGATAATCCGACATGTATTTTCGGCGCTAAGAAGTGCAGGTAGGTCGAGTCATAAAATAACTCTTATCTTGATAATTTAACCACCAATATTTGGAAAAACCCAATAGCTTTCTATTTCTTATTTTCTGATATTTTTATACATAGTTACACTTTGATCAACCGGGTTTGGGCCTGGGTTTTCTTGTGTTTTTTTTCAGTTTTCTATTTTTTATATTCTAATATTGTTATACATAGTTACACTTTGATCAATCGAGTTTGGACCTGGGTTTTCTCGTTTTTTTTAGTATTCTATTTCTTATTTTCTGATATTTTTATACTTAGTTACTCTTTGATCAACCGGGTTTGGGTCGGGGTTTTCTTGTTTTTTTTAGTTTGAAGTTTAGAGAGAGGGTTGATAGATTTTCAGTCGATTAGCGCCCAAAATACACATAGGATTAAAATGACCCTTCGGTCTTGGCGCCTAGTTTACATGTTGTAAAAAGTGCATTAATCTTTTAGCGCCCAAATTGGGAAGTTTCATTCCGCAAACCAAAATCATATGAAAACAACACAAGTGGTCTCTGGATCAGATTCTTCTTTGAATTGACGTTTATGTCAACGATGATTTAAAAAAATTACAACTTTAAGACGGGGCTTTGTAATATACTAAGCAGAAATTTTCAGCGGTTTTCATGGGATTTAATTTAAAAATAAGTTACTTTTAAACAGTATAGGCGCGAAGTTCTAGTTGAAATATGTTGCGAACCGAACGAGACAAAAAAATTGTATTCGATCCACTTTGAGTAACAAATTTGGTTGAAATATGGAAAGCAGTTACTTAAAAGTTAGCTTAGGCCAGAGAAAAAACCTTCTTGGGAATATTAACTGAAAAAATTTCTACATATCGTTACCCTAATTCGCAAATGTCGGAAGTCCAGTTTGATTTTATAGGGGAGGATAAAAAGTCTTATTGGGTTGAATTAGTGGTCGTTGATTCTATTTTGGTAAACTACGTAATTTAGGGTTAGAATCTGTTATTTTAAAACTGTTTTTAGAAAACAAAATTTTTTTTAGGATAGTATTAAAGGAGACGGTGCCACAAACCCAATTTTGGCAAAAATGGACTTACGACATTTGCGAATTAGGGTAACGATATACAAAATATTTTTGAAGCGGAATTTTTATTATTAAAAATCCTTGATTGGTACAAGTATTCGATAACTACGAATTGATGTAGGAAAATTTGTAAAATAAAAAAAATTTTATACTGACCCCCTACGCAAAAAATTGCAAAAGAGTTTTGTCTGTGCATAGACATCTAGGGTTGGATGATATAATAATAATAAAAAATTTAATAAGTTGGTAAAAAAAATTGGCTTACCGATGGTGCACAGTTGCATGACTGATCTTGTGTCGGCCCATTAGTCCTTTTAAGGAACTGTTAGACGGTACGTTAAGGCATCGCTTGTTCCCGTACGGGACTGTGGCTCGAAATAAGTTTTTTAAATACATAGTTAGATTTATTAATTATTAAATTTAAATTATCTGTACCTATTGCTATTTGTATAAAAATATTCACTTTTATTATGTAAGCACTGTATATGTGTAGTTGTTTTTTTTTTGTATTTGCCAATAACCTATTGAAATGGAATAAATACACATGCATACATTTTCGGTTTGAGATGTGTATTGTTTATTGTATTTTATATTTCTTTTTTTATTGTAGAGAACGACAATGACAGGTTAATAAAATCTAATTTATGTACAAATGGCGTTTTATTTACTCGACTACGTTTGTAATGAAAAGGATCATTAAATCAATACAAATCCAACCAAGTAATTGGTTTAAATATCTTCTGTATGTTCCTTGTGGTATATTATTCATTCTTTTTTTAATTTCTAAATGCAGATAAATGTGTAGCTAGTATTTCAGCCGAATGTAGTCAAATTTGGTTACCAATGTTAGAAAGAGAAATTTCCAATAAACAATTACCTGCGTTATCAGGATAGCATCATAAGTTTTTATCCAGGTTTTCTTATGATTTATAATTTGAATAGTTGTTAATCGATACACATTTCAATACACAAAATCACAAAACTGAGTATACATATTTCAAAAACTTAAATATTCATACACAAAAAAACTATCAAGAAACGCGTTTTATTAACAACATTTCCAATATAAGCGAAAAAAACGCGCTATCCCAATAAAAACCGTTCCTGGAACGTGCACTTCACTGGATTCCATTTCTAGTAGACTATCATATCGTTGGAATGTCATAAAATGAAATATTTCATTTCACATTTTGCCACAGATATGATCTACTATGAATGGACCTTAATAAAAATTTGATAACAAAATTTTGCAGTCTTAAACTTCAAAATAATCTTTTGATTGTCTAGTTGTCAAATTTTTTCTGTTGTGTCAGTTAGGGATAAAAATTAATTTTTACTTATTTTTTCTTGACAACGGTAGCTGGAACGCTACCGAAACGTTGAAATAAAGAATTAAAAAATATTGTGGTTTAATTTCCCAAGAAATTAACAAGTAATTGGTTTTCCTCGTGGCTATTGTCAACTGTCAGTTGGTAGAAATGCCTTATTCAACGAGTTGATATTAGATCATTTGACAGTACGTGAGGTTAGGACATAGATAACATAACAGGAAACAGAAATTAATAACTTTGTGAGTAAGAAATCCTACACCAAGTAATAGGCGAGCGGCGCACCCCTAAAAAGATGCACAAAAAAGCGAGTTGACCGACCACTACAAAACGCAAGGAAAAAACCAATTGGGAT
>CAJUYH010003006.1:0-35624 GCA_910591685.1 Galerucella tenella
GACAAAATGTTGAGTATTTATCAAGTCCCGAGGAGTATTCGATAAGATAATTTTTTACTTTGTAGATATCAAAAATTTGATTGTCAATCTGACGTTTAATAATTTATTAGTTTTAATCAAACAAATATTATTCATTTTAATTAAAAACTACAAAATCGAAAACATGGTGTTTTCAGATATCAATCCTAATATTTAAACCAATCGAAGGCGCGTATTTTGTATGTAGTGAAATAATCGCTGTAATCCTGAGGTGATTGGAAGAAATTTGACACATGACTTAAAATTAAGTAATTTGATTGGTTGCTATATTCAGTAAAAAATTATCATTCAAATAATTTTATCTTGATAGGTAATTTCAAGCAGCAAATAGGTTGAAGGTTGGATAAACTAAATTATGTTGCACAAGTTTTTGTTGAACTACTATCCCTGAATTCTCAAAATACTTTAATTTGTCCATTATTAACCACTAATAGAGACATACAACTTCTCAGTTGTCTAGAAGAAGCAATAATTGTCAACTTCACCAGTAGTGGAAAAAAGTGTAGGTAATATGACTCAGAATACTGGCAACTAGGAGCAAATGGCATTCATAAGTTTGTTGTTGTTGCCCAGTGGACTTTCGACAGATTATGTCCGAATATCAAATACTGTAAATTACAGTGTTCCTTAGGCTTCAGAATACAGAAAAAATTACTTAAGCATTGAAAGTGCGACCATTATCAAAACACTCCTGCATTCTTTCTCAAGCGGCAACTCCTTATTTTTTGCTATCTAAATACACAAGTGAGAATTTTCAGGCAAAAATTGTTATTGATGTTTGAATTCGAATAAAGGTACACATTCCATTTTCACTTTTTTAACCACTCCATATTTTTGGTTTAGATTGATTTCCCATAAAGTCAAATATTTTTTCCTCAGCGGTAACATTATTTACTGAATTTATCGAACCAACCAACCAAATCCGAATCGTAAGAGTAGAAATAGTAAAAATCCCATTTGTCTATCGATATCGTTGTCGAATGAAAATGCAAATAATGTTCATCGTATTTCTGATACTTACATTACTTCAGCTAAAACAAACTCGACATTCCATGCGAACCGGGGAAATCCGAATGACAGAAAAACAATAAAGTAAAAAGCGTAGTCGGTCGCTTGTATTTCAGAAAAACATTGTCTTTTAATGTATGATTTAATACTACTAAAATGACAGTGTTTCCGAGTATTATAAAGTCGACGTAGATGTTTGTCACTTGAATACTGGATTTTTCAACCTCGAGTCACACATAATATTGCTCTCAATCAACTGCACAATGAAAACTATGATTTGTTGACGCTTTTTCACGATATTGAAACGAATATAAAGCCGGGCTTAGACGACTCGTGTAGTGGGCGAATACACAATTATTTGCGTACTTGGCAAGTATGCTTTGCGAATTGGGATGGCGAATTGGGAGAGTTGGGGGGGGGGCGCTCACACGACGTGTACAGTTTACAAATACGCGAGCGCGAACATTTGGCTGAATAAAAGAAAATCGATTTTTATGCTCATGTTTAGCCATCCAAATGACCGGCTCATTTTCATGAAAAACAAGAAATTCCACCTCAATCTCATTTGTCTACTCCATTGCAATCAAAAAACGTCTGTACGCTTCTGGTAGTCTTTGAAAACTAAATGAATACAGTTCCACTAGTTAAATCAAATTATTTGTGCATTTCGTCTAAGCGCCTCGACAATCATGATCCCTTTGACTCGGACCATTTTTACCGACCCGAAATGGAAAGCCAACGAGTGACAATTAATTGTACAAGTAACCCACTCACACTACATACCAAGTATACACAAGTACCTAACGATTATTCGTCAACTACACGAGTCGTCTGAGCCGGCTGAAGTGGTATTCTGACTTGCAATCTCAGCTGCAGGCTTTGTGATATGCAGATCAATTTTTTGTCTGACGTTGTGGCACTCAACTTAAATATAAGTACAACAATTGATTGACTGATTACATAAGAGGGAAAGTCGGAAACTGGCTAGTTAAGGAGCACCATTTCAAATGAAGGCTGACACAAGGACACCTCCATACTAAGAATCTACTGAATAAGCTAGACAAGGAACTCTCCTCCAGGCTGCTGAAACTAAATAAAAGAAATTTGGAGAGGCATTTTCACAGGATGTGCGAAGTTAGTGAACCTATGTGTGGAAAATGTAAACTCTACGATGATACACCTACTCACATACTCTGCTTCTGTGAGAACAAGAGCTCAGACGGTAGCACTTCAGAGTGGAGATAACACAACCATCACAACTACTTAAGATCCCTCCAGATAAACCGGTGGCCTATATAGAAGACACGAAGCTACTTGAATGGAAGTGGGTGGATAACATGGGTGATGGTACAAAGATTCAGTTTAAGTGCCTGGGCTGTTAAGCCCAACCCAGACGTATAAATGAATACCAACAATTCTAGGATAGGCCAATGTGCCTCCTGGAACAAATGACACTCATCCAATGAACCTATATTGTCTACTTGAAGGTGCGGGTTTAACTGGAGGGGTGGGCTAAATGTGTGGGTGAAGTACAAGAAGCCAACAGGTGGCAGTGCTCCTGGCATGAGGACAACCCACAAAAAGTCTATACAGATATCCGCCCAATGTATATGTATGTATGTATATTGGGGTGACATTCACTGAGACCTGAAATATCTATTGTGCCCATATTCACCCCATACAAACACATTGCTCAATAAGTCCCCCAAAAAGTGGGATTTTTTCAGTAATTTTTCTTCATTCATCAACTTGAATTCTCCTATAAGAGTGACTTTTCCACATCTAAGCAAACGCTGGATCAGTGCACACTTCCCAGGCATCAGTGCACACTTCCCAGGCACCCACCATCGACACCACTTTTCCAAAAAATCCTCATTTATCATTTTTTGGCTGAAGACGCTTCTTTCGACTCCTTTCCGTAATATACAATATTCTACTTAAAGGGTGGAGAGATTAACATGGCTTCTTATAAAGAATACATTTTTAAGTCTGCCAACACAATATAGTAAATTCCACAGAATCTACAGGTGCATTATTATATTTTCCAAGAGTCAAGTTAATTTTATTTCTACATCTCTGACGGTCAGACAAAATGAGTTCTCCATTTTCCAGTTCTCCCATTTTCCCTTTATTCTTACCTCTATATTTTCCATAGATCACTGTTTAACGATTATAATATTAAATATACGTATCATCACAAACACCATAATCTACTTATTCAAAATTTTCTCATTCACAAATGCTAATTACAATCGCCAACAAACTAAAACTAATGAATGTATATTTATGTCATTTGAAAAGCACATCAAAGCGTTTATACAACTAATAAGCTGGATGGTCTGATTTAGTATTCATTCGTAGTAGTAAATTGGTTCGCCAACTGGAGATCGATTTATTAAATCAGATTATATCGCTCGTTGGGAAAGTCACCTATGTGGGACTGTTATTTTATTCGGGTTGGAAGCGATGAGAATTATTATCGGGGATTCGAAGGTGTTAGGAGGACGTTATTATACCCTATCTATCCATGGTAAATTCTGAATTTAAAAAAAGTCTTGAAGTTAGAATTGCACTTTTTTTTGGCACCATTTTATTTTTGAAGTTTGATATGGTATAACGAGAAAAATAAATGGATTGGGAATTTTTAAAAAGAAGCTTCACTGAATCGCAAATGATTTTTTTAAATGAAAGTGATGCAGCAGATGAGGAGAGCGAGAAATGTGTGGAAATAAGGTTGATGATAACAAACAAGAATGTATTCCGAATACAATTTTATCCATGTACAACACATTAGTCCATTGATTTATATCTCTTGACATTGTTTTTGCCATTATACATGTTCTTCCTTTTTCATGCTCACCATAACACCATTCCATGTTTTCTCAGGTCCTTTTCCGTTTTTTTTTTATTTTTGATTTCTTCACACCTTTAACTGTGTCATTCATTCTCAATAATTGTCCCCACCAGCTCAATTTTCTATTTTCAATAAACTTGAGTGTTGATTCAAAGTCAAGATCTTCTCTAATTTTCGTATTTCCTAATTTGTCTTCCTTTATCACTCCTTTCACTTGTCTGAGGTACTTTATCTCAACTGCTTGTATTTGACTCTTTTGTCTTTTTGTGAATACCCAAATTTCACATGTGAATGTAAATATTGGTGGGTAGATCGTTTTAAATAGATTTAACTTTAGTTGAGTTAACTGTATAAACCCTCACTTCGTGGAATCCACTCATCATATGGTTTTAAATGAAACTAACTGTTTCTAAATGACTCCACAATATATTTGTAAAAATATGTAAATTGCAAGTAAATTGACGATGATATTTATATCGAAACAATTGTCAATTTACTTGCAATTTACATATTTTTACAAATATATTGTGGAGTCATTTAGAAACAGTTAGTTTCATTTAAAACCATAAGATTTAACTTTGTTTTTTTTTAGTATTATTTGTTTATGAATATTGAATTCATCGTAAAGTAATCATTTTTTGTACCATTCTGTAAATTTCAACTTCCTGCGTTCCATTCTCTTCTGTTTCTACTCGCAGTTATTCCTCTCACTTTTTAATCTCTATTCCGCTTAATTGTATCTTTGACTGTTTTTGCTTCGGTACATTTGGTTTTACTTTTACTGTAACTCCACATTCTTCAGATACCGTGTTTTATATTTCCATATTTTCTGTATACCATTCTTTTTCCCTGCCATGATTGAATCATCTTCAATATCTGCTTCTGGTATATCCACTCTTGTCAAATGTCTGCATGCCACATGTATTTTTTTATCATTTTGGTTGACGATTTTTTCCTAATTACAAACGTCTTATATAAGAATTGGTTCACCATTCTGGAACAGTTGGGGAGAGGAAAAATATGTTTCTCAATTCATGTGGTGATAAACTCTGCTTCTCTATAATAATTATCTGTGTGGAACTGTTGCAGAATAAAACTTCAATAAATTTTTATATTTGTTTCAGCTCTACCAGAAGAAGATCCTATCATAACTGGAGTCGAACTTCAATATCAAATTGGAGATGAGATAAGCTTGAACTGTACGTCCGGGAAAAGCCACCCTGCATCAATATTACATTGGTACATTAATGAACAGCAGGTATTTTTTCTTATTCAATTGATATAAATAATGCAAGTTTATTTTATAGTTTTGAAAATACCTGGAGATTCAGGTTGAATTTTTCCGAGTGTCCCAGCCACACTTAGATCCTATAAAGCTGATATAAATGGATAAATTCTCTTCCATCTTTTTGTGGATGAGTCGGGCGTCCACTTTTTTGAGTTTCCTACTTGGTGGGAGCATAAGTTTTTGCACTAGAAGAAAATTATTGATCGCAGCTAATTACAAAAAATAAATACAAGACATCTTGTATCTTATTGAGTTTATTTTGGTGAAATGTAAGTGATGAATCTGAATCATAAGGAAGTATCCCTTGCAGCATTTATGTACATCGAAGGAGCTTTTGACAACACATCGATATTATCAATAAACAGATCCCTTAAAATAAGAGGGGTCAACAGCACAACATGCAAATGGATAGGACATAATAATATGCTAGAGCATGAGAGAGTAACAGCATACATATGCATGATATCACTTACATCGCTAGAACAGCTGAAGAACAGCCTCATCACGGATGAAATGATCTACAGGTTAAATGGCCAAGGCAGATGGACGCGAGGATTTGCGGATGTCACAGTGATTGTCTTTCAGCATACTGATATGTTCAAAGAACTGTAATTGAAATCAATAGTATTATTTCTGTGAAAAAGGATAAAATCTGTGATTTTTCATAAGGTTCAATGTTGAAGGGAAAAGAGACTTGATTGATTCATTATCTTAATGAAATGTAACAGTTAACCGCGTATAAGTGATTGTCAACCGTATTTCCAAAAAGTTTGCAATATATTTTTTATTTTAACAGTTTTTTCAACACCTGACATAATATTAAATTGGATGCAAATTGGGTGCAAATACATTTCCTAAAACGAATCCTTTTAGTAGCGGTTAATACTCCGGACTCTGTTATTCGGATAGGAACAGGAAGAGTTAAGTTGTCGTACAATGTTTTTAAAATGACAATAAATTGGTTACTAAAGATTTTTCAAATGGAAAAATTCCGCTATCCCAGACTTTGTTTTGAGCAACAGCTACGTATTATGAATTCTGCTACCACAAAGTATAATTGGGCATCCCAAATCAAACAATTTTTTGTTGACGTTGAATCAATGCAGTTATGGAATCAATTATCTTATGGTCATCTAACAGCACAAAAAAAACTACTATTTTCCAAATATTATACCTTCCTGCACCAATCCGATATTGCTACATCGTCAGCGTACCCTTTCATGGCTCTATATAATGCTTTCACCACAGCACATGAACCAAGCAATTATTTACTGTTGAAGTCCCCAATTCAAATCACTCGTACTTTAGCTCAACCCCGTACGGTTAATCAATTTAAAATGAAGTTCACATTAAACGGCATAACCTATAGTATAGATCCTACTTTAACATGTACTGTTTGTAACCTGGACGAGAAAGAAACTTTTTTTCATATTTTGTTTGAGTGTCCGATATATACAGTTATGAAACAAAACATATCCTGTCTGCAAAATTTGGAAACATTAGTAAATGCTTTACAAAATATAAACCTATCTGAGGGAAAAACTATATGCTGCTACCTTTGGAATATTCTCAAATTGAGGTCATTTATACTCGATGAATAATGTATTTATTTTATTTTGTTTTATTTTTTATTACAAACTGTCTTGTGAACTTAAAAAAATTTTGTTTGTATATTATCACACACTAACCTTGCTGTAAACATTGTTTTCTATAAGCAATAAAGTTATTATTATTATTATTATTATTATTAAATTTGATTCAATGAGGTTCCCAATCAGCACATTTCACTGCGACAATTTCAAATTTATTGTGGTTATCTGAATTTTAATTACTTCCTCCAGCCCGACTCTGTATGCAGCCAATCAGCCTCTAGACTTAACCTTTCATTTGTTTTCTTGCCGGTGGCTTCTCGTCGCAAAGTACAAGAAACCACACATTCACCAGACAGTCGCACTGGCATGGAATTTGTTCTAACGAAGTTTAAAAAAGATTTTCCAAACCAATGATCGCTTCTAAGAGGAAGCAGCTACAACGACGAACATTTAATTACACCGCTATTTTCCTTTGTTTGACGAGAGTATTTGCTTTTTCTGTATTCGACAGTTTGCAAAATCAACTAGAAAATTCGTTAATTTGTGGCTATATTGCTAAAGGGCATAACTCAGTTTTTTATACTTTTCAGGAGAGGCGAAAAACTAATATTGTATGAAATTTTCGAATTACAAATTCTGAAACTATTTAATATTTTGAGATTTGGTCTGCATAATGTATTTTTTTTTGTCTTAATCCATTTTTTCATTCATATTTCGAAAAACTGGAATTTTTTCAAAAATTTTGAAACAACTCATTGAAATACTGTAAAGCAATTAGGCAAAAAGACATAACTCAATATATTTTCCAAAATTCCCATTCTGTCAAACAACATTGGATATTCCACTGGAGACTAATTAATTATCACAATCTACATTAACCACAATAAGCCCAGGAGGCTGAGGTGGTACCGGCGAAGGGACGGCTCCTAAGAAAAAAAAATTAATTATCAACTTGACAGCACCACCTTAGCAAAAGCCCATTGACGGGGTACTTAGCAGCGATCTTTACTCTCAGCTCTCTGCCAATCCAAGATATTTTTTGTGCAGCAATTTAAAAAATTTCTCCATAAGAAAACATTATTTTTCTCTAAGTATATATTGATTTCACGACGAGCTTACCTACGCTATCTTACTGTTCACTATTTCAACAAGCATTGGCACAAATTGGCACAAATCGAACACAAGTTATGGCAAATTCATGGACTTTTTGGACTCGGTAACAGTGAGGAGATCCATCGTGGAGGAAAAATATCCTTCTATATCCATGCCGTAGTTGACGATCAAGATATCTTTGGCCCGATAAAGGGATTTCCAGAAAATAAAATAATTCCAAATTATGGTTATGGTTATCATAATTAGATTTCTATTCTTGGACGGGTAATTTGTAAAAATGCAGCGGACTACCATTTTATATTAACAACACTGTCTTGTTTCCACACGTTTGGGACTGTACTGTGGGTACTTGATATACTGATAAAACAGGATTAAAGATATAGCTTTTTTCCAGACGATGATGTGGCCTGATATTGTCTTGAGCCTGCTAACTTTGTTGTTCATTCACGTATTACTTAGTGCGATATGTCTTTCAAAAAGAGGACTTAATATTAACCTAGCTCAAGTAAAAATAGTGTTTTATACACCAAGGTGGTGAAAACTATTATTATTGACCGAGCACCAATAAGGTGCGAGGTTTATAAATGTCTTCAGCACCATGGTGTATATACAATTTCTTCCACTACTAGCCAAGTTTGAGACAAAAATTAAAAATAATTCACAAGCGCACCACGAGAAGCGTTTACCCCGTCGTCTGACTGACAATCACACTCTCAGTTTTCGATATATTATAAACGTACTCGTTATGTCATCAGTCTTTTTGGTTGAGCGCGAATTTTAAACTGATGGCATTTTTATTCAAATAATTTTAACTTGGTGCGTAGCCACTTGGATTTTGGGTCAATAATTTTCCCATGGGCGGTTTGCAAAACAGATTTGGAGAGGCTGGATAGAGTACAGTATCGGGCTATTAGACTTAGTTTAGGATTAATGAGATCCACCCCCATAAATATAATATTATCAGAGGCTGGAGAATGGGATCTAGGTCATCGCAGGACTTGGTTGGCTACAAAATTTTTATTAAAAAATGCTTCCCTCACGAAGAGCAAAGTATATAATCTAGTTTCCGATTTATACATTGATTATAATGATAAAATTAACATGTGGGAGGGAAAGGTTACTCCTCCATTGATGGAGGCCTTTGACATTGTGTCTGTTATTGCTGGCAGATTATTAAAACACTCTAAATTACCTTGCTATTCATTCTCATTGGAATCTCAATATTTTAGTACTAAAGTAATAGATTTAAAATTGGAGAAGGACAAAATGAATAAATGGGATTTTGTCCAAAAAGTTTCTAATAAATGGGTGATTCTGCTTACAAAATATTTACAGATGCATCAAAATCTCAAGATGGTAGAGTGTGTATAGGAGTTTACTCCAAAGAGGCAAAGATCTCAGTATCTATGGGTTGCCCAAATGAATTTAGCATTTGCACAGCGGAATTATACGCCATATATACTGCCTTGAACTTATAGACACGTTACAACTGAACAATTGCATAATTTTCTCAGATTCCCTCAGCGCATTAAATAGAATTACGTCTCAGGGACTATCTGGCAAGACAGACCAAATTACCTTGCTAACGAAGGATATTCTATGGACAGCTCACGCCAGGCAACGAGACATAGAATTTGTCTGGATTCCAAGTCATACCGATATAACAGGTAATGATATTGCTGATAAATTAGCTAATGGATGGAAGAGACTACAAGCCTACCTTCTCCAAAGTTGACTATAGAGAATTCATACCTTATCTCAAGAATAACTTATGGATTTCCTGGAAGAGGAAATGGATAAGTATGTCCGTATGTAGAGGGATTTTTCATGCCAGTATACATTATAGTCCATATAAAAGGCCATGGTTTCAATTTCTCAAAAACAGTTCGAGAGCCTTCGTCACTGTGATGTGCAGACTTCGAAGCGGGCATTGCTGCTCCCCAGTGCACCTACATCGTATTGGAATGAAAGAAAATCCTTATTGCACCTGTGGTAAAGAGGGGGATGTCAATAATATATTCCTAGACTGTGAAGTGAATAATTTTAGATGTAGCAATTTGTATAAAGTCTTGCTTGGCAGTATTAACACCGGTCCTGTTTCCATAAATAACATTATACACTCCACATGCTTAGCCTCTATGCGAGCTTCAATGGACTTCCTAGTGTGCAGCAACTTGAAATTATAATTCCTGCATTTATAATTGGTTTGTTCTAAATTTCCAGTGGAATACATTAAATTAACAAATATTCGTGTTATCCAACAAAGAAGAAGTGGTGCCCTCATCACGACACTGGGTGCATGGTAATACCGAGCCCAACAAAATTGGAGAAGAAGAAGAAGAACTTGGTAGATGAATAATTCAAACAGCAAATATTTTGAAGAGAATGTTCTTGGCATACAAAATTATGTTGCTCAAGCTTTTGTTGAACTACTATTCCTGAATTCTCAAAATATTTGAATTTGTCCATAATTGACCTAGGTTAATAATAGAAAAAAATATTAGCCACTAATAAAGAAATTCAACTTCACAGCTAGTAGTGAAAAAAAAATTTTTGGGGAAAAATTACTCAATACACTTCCTTTTTGGGGTACAAACTTATATTATATAATATATATATATATATAATAAGGAAATTTGTCACAGGAAATACACACCCTAATTTCATGAGAGCAATCACCTCCTGAATTTTCCCAAAAATCTGTAGAAGCACCCCATACATTGATCAATTAATTTCCCCATTTTAATTTCACTAAATCTCAATTTTTGTTTCAGATTCAGTCTCCTGACGCTCTAGTTTACTACCCTCTCACTCATCACCAAAAAGGTCTATCTTCTTCTACATTGGGTTTGACATTTATCTTGACCGAACAACATTTCCGAGGCGGTTCCATGAGAGTCAAGTGCGTAGCTTCAATTGCCCCCATACTATACAGAAGCGATAAAGAAAGCGTTGTGAAGGGTGAAAACGTACCGCTAAGAGAGGCTCTCCTACTTGGTGAGTGGTCGCTCTACGTAGACAAATTCGATGGTAGGCAAAAAATTTGCAACTGAAGGTGGATTCATGCAAGTAGAATCTGGAACTTAGATTAATTCAAAACTGAAACTAAAAAAATAAAACCTTGTCCTGTAATTTATTGAGAAATTTGATTTTAGATTTAAAGTGAGAAAGATGGCCAGCTTTCAACTAAGGAATTAATGTCTTTCATGAATTCGATACAACATATACGTCAAGCCCTGGCCACAGATCATGTACTGTAATGTACTGGTGATTTATGTTATTGTTTACATGAGCTTGTATCACATGCTTGAACATTTTTTATACTCGATTTGCAACAATATTTTTCCTAAGCAAGTTGGTTCACATTCAATATTTATCTTTAGAGCGCTTTCAGACGAGACACTAGTCTCGTCTACTAGTGTCTGTGATGTCTGAAAAGAATCGCGCGGTTAAAAATACATGATTCTTTATCTGTGTCTCGTGTGAATGGGTCTATTTATATTAATGTATTTTCAGCCGCGCGATTCTTTTCAGACACTAGTGGCCGGCCACAAAGTATCTCGTCTGAAAGCGCTCTTAGGCCGGCGACACATTCGCGGTTGCGGCTGCGGTTGCAACCGCGCGGTCACAACCGCTATAACGTTCACACATACAAGCATACACCTTGACATACCGAGTCCGTCAGTTCAATAATCAACATGGATTTAGTAGAAACGGTTGGTATAATTTATGCTCAAACTAAGAAATCGAAGCGAAAAAGGAGGTACTGGGTCTATCCTTTACACAAAACGCGCTAGACGAATGGTCCATTTCAATGTCTTTTTCTACGGTTGAGAGATGCCTTGTCGGTAATATCCCACAAGTACGTCTTACTTTGCACCAGAACAATAAATTTTTCGGTATCGAAGATGTCCATGCTTAAAACTGGACTGGCTAGGTTTGTGGCTGCGCGGTTAATGTGAACAGTCAGGCAAGTAACAACATGCTGCATTTCGGACGGACAGCCGCGCGACCATGGCAAGATGCGGTTGCAAAGGCGGTTGCTGCCGCTTGGCCGCTAGTGTGGCACAATTTCATAAACAACCATGTATTTTACAAAACAGCGGTTGTGACCGCGTGGTTGCAACCGCAACCGCAACCGCAAATGTGTCGCCGGACTTAATGGTCTGACAGCACCATTATTATTGGAAGCTTCGATAAATTATTGTAAAAAGTGCGCATGTCCGGCTGGTTCACTAATTTCTCAATTTAAATTCAATTCTAATCATAAATTAGTTTTAGCTCAGTTGATGTTGCATAAATCCACCTTTAGGATTATTATTTGAACAAATTTAGAGTGAATTATTATCATAAAAATTATATATTTCTTAAAATAGACTACTAAATTCCAGAAAAATAATCATAATTTTGACATAAAAGTGCAAAAATTTAAAAATTCACCCAAAAGTAAATTCAACTTTGAATATCTTTTGAGGGAGTGAGTATAGCGAAAAGTTTCAGGAAACCTTTTTTATAAAGCAATCAATTATGTAGGTACAAGGACATGAGCAAAAACTGGCCAATAAAGGAAAAATTGTTTTTAAAAAGTGGCAAAATCCCATGTAATTAGAATGGAAATTGTATCGTCTGTAGGGCAAGGTCTGAAATAAATACTTTGATATTTTATAAACATGATAAACTGGAGGGCATTACAAGAAACATAATCAATTTCTTTAATAAAAAAACACCACAATGTGTATTGATGAAGGCTACATTCTTAAGTTATTTTGGAATAGATAGGATCTCCCAATATGAGGTCTGGCATATATTATAGAACTTTCTGCGAGGAATAAAAATTTTCCTTATCCAAGTACAGTGTTTTGAAGGAAAGTACTAATCTAAATGCACGTCCACGTCCCAAAAGTTGAGCATTTGTTCAATGTATTACACGAATAAGTATCAAATATATTTTCAAAGGGTGCTAAAAATTTATAGCTTCATCGCCAGCGCATCCATTTTAATCACGCAGCAGAATATTTAATAGAACTTTCCAATAGTCAGATCTTTTTTTTCAGCTTCGCTTATTTCTTCGAATATAACAGATACTGCAAAAGGTTTCCAGCCCCAAAAGTGTGTTTCGGTCCCCTTCTTTGCCAGTTCATCTTCTATTTCATTTTCTTTTATTCCAGTGTGCCCTGGAATCCACTGTGAGGTGAAGATATTATTCTCTTATATAAATTAAGCTTATTTCAAAACCATTTTGTATTTCAATACTTTATATTGGTGGAAAAATACTTCTCCCAAATTGCTAATAACATCTTTCTTAAAATTTATAATGAATTACTTTTTGACAGAATAAGTTTGGCAACGGATTGGCAACGGTGCGTGAAACGAGTAAGGTGCAATACATTTTTCTCCTGCATTTAAACTTGAAAATCAGGCAGTGCAGAGAAAATATATTGCTTTAAAGTATACATAGTGAAAATATAGTGATAGTTAGTGAAAAATAGTTGTAAAAAAGTACTAGGACAACAGTAAAAACATTAGTTCAAATAAAATAGTAAAGTGAGGTAAAGTAGATAAACTGGTTATTTTAAACAACTCTTCATAAATTTGAAAGCGACGTTGTCAGATTTATAAAAAATCGCAATATAAAGAGAATAATAATAAATTGATGATTAAATATACAAAAAGTATAAGAATCGATAAAAGCTAGTCCTCCGACGGGTTGACCGGGGTCTACTTTTTACGCGATCTTATCAATAATGATGGAAATGGATAGGATAGAAAGAATGTTTGAACAGTTAAATCTGAACATAAAGCAAATGAGTGGGAAATTAGATACCATTGCTATGGAAATGAAACATTTGAAAGAAGAAAATCAATTGTTAAAAGTAACCGTAACAGAACAAGAGGAGAGAATCGACAAATTAGAAAGAGAAATAAGAATGAAAAACATAGTAGTAAAGTGAATTATGGATGAAGAAGGGGAGAACGAGAAAGAAGTTAGAGAGAAGATAAATGAAATTATACAAAAAGTAGGAATTAATATAGAGGGAAAAGAATACATCGAGGGAGTAAGAAGAATTGGAAATTACGCGATGGGAAAAAAAAGACCTATATTGGTGAAATTAGTAAGGGAAAGCACGAAATTGATGTTATTAAGAAATTCAAATAAGCTAAAAGGTACAGATGTATGGTTAGACGAAGATTACCCCAGAAAAATTGTACAAGAAAGAAGGATGCTCATTCCAAAACTGAAACAAGCCAGAAAAGATGGTAAGAAAGCATACTTGAGATATAATAAGCTAGTCATAAATAACGAAACCTACAGAATAAAGGATATCGAGCATGGGTATGAAATTGAGGATAATGAAGAAATAAATGCAAACCCAAACAGTAAAAAAAGAACAGCGAACGAGAGATCACCAGAAGGAACTAGCTACCAGCATCAGCAAAAAAAGAACACTAACACAGGGATGCAAAAAAACTAGGAAATAAGGATGAAACAGGAAGAAATAAAGCTATGAAACAGGCAACGAACATTAGGACAGGAAATATTGCAAGCATTAAAACAAAAGGAAAAGATGAAAAAATATTGAAAATAGGAACTTGGAATATTAAAACTCTTACTGGAAAAGAAAAAGAACTAATCGAAGAATTTGACAATACAAAATTGGACATATTAGCACTTTGTGAAACTAAGAAAAAAGGCCAAGGAATAAAAGAAATGGAAAAAGGACATATACTACTATTTAGCGGAGTAAAACAAACAGATAGAGCTAAAGGCGGAGTAGGATGCATAATCAATAAAGATTTCATAAAATATATGCAAACATGGGAATACATATCAGACTCGATTCTAAAGATTAACATAAAAATGGAAGATGAAATGATAACAACACTGGTAATCACATATGGGCCAACTGAAGATGAAAGAGCAAATATAAAAGACGCGTATTGGGAAAAGCTAGGTGAAACAATTGAAAACATAGAAAACAGATTGATAATTCCAGGCGATCTTAACTGTAGAGTAGGTAAAAGAAAAACAGGCGATAGTGATATAATTGGCCCCTATGGTGAATATGTCAGAAATAGCAATGGCAACAGATTAATACATTTCTGCGAGGAAAACAACATAATAATAATGAATTCCTTTTTTGCACATAAAGAAATCCGTATGTATACGAGAGAAGTGCAATCAAGAAAGGAAAAATCCATAATTGATTATATACTAGTAAACAGAGAATACAAAAAAGAAATACTAAATACTAGGGTTAAAAGAGGACCAGAAATAAACAGTGATCATTACCTCTTGGAGGCGAAAATTAAAATCAAGACTATAAAAAAAGATGTTAAAAGAATTTGTAAGATAAGGAAATCTAGTAAAGTAATAAAGGCATATAAACTATCTGAAAAACAAATAACTGAAAATTACACAGAACAAACAGAACTTGAAGCAGCTGATATTTTAAACTCCATGGAAAGCAGAAGCGTAGAAGAATTTTGGAATATAATCAAAAATATGATATTAACAACCGCAGAAGAGGTATGTGGATCAACAATTGTAGATAAGAATAGGAAACAAACCAAATGGTGGACAAAGGATATTCAAGAACAGATTAAAAGAAAAAAAAATCTTTGGAAAAGTTACTTAAAAACCAAAACAGAAATAAACCAACAAAAATACAAAGAACAAAGAGAAAAAGTGAAACGTATGGTTCAAGAAGCAAAAAATCGAACATGGGAAGAGTTTGGTAGAAAAATGAAATATGACCATCATGGAAATCAAAAGTTGTTCTATAAAGTATTGAAAAACCTAAGAAAAAGTGGAACAGTAGAACTAAAACAAGTAAAAAATAAGAAGAACCAAATAGTTTCAGACGATGTAGGAATAATGCAGTGCTGGCAACAATACTTTCAAGAACTCTTAAACCAACAAACCCAGGAAGTATCATCAGAGATAATAGAAACAGCAATAATAATAGATAATGAACGAAATGAAAGCATAACAGCGGAGGAACTCGAGCAGGCAATTAAAAAGACAAAAAGAGGAAAATCTGGAGGACATGATAAAATCACGCCAGAAATGATCATTTACCTAGGAAAACAAGGAAGACAGTTACTATTGAAGATGCTTAATAAAACTTGGAAAACCGCTCAGGTGCCCAACGACTGGAACATAGGAATAATAATGCCTATACATAAAAAAGGTGACACGACAGAATGTACTAATTATCGAGGTATTACATTATTGAGCGTAGTTTCCAAGTTATATGAAAGCATATTGGAAAATAGATTAAGATCCTTAATAGAGCTGGATGGTTCACAAAGCGGATTTAGGAAAGGACACAGTACCCAAGACCACATTTTCACGATAAAACAAATGATAGAAAAAACACAAACAAAAGAAATATATATGGCTTTCTTGGATCTTGAAAAAGCTTTCGATAGTGTAACACAAAAAACAGTATGGAGTAGCCTAGAACAAAGATCGGTTCCAAAGAGTCTAATCACACGAATAAGGAGTCTGTACAACCAAAATTTCAGCTACGTCAGGAGACATAACCTTGAATTCGATATATTTAGAGTCAAAGACGGACTTAGACAAGGTGGAGTACTGAGTCCTCTATTGCTTATTATTGTGATGGATGACATCATTAGGGCAACAAAAACGTACACTAAAAAGATACATATAGGATACAACAGGTTAAAACTAATAACATTGTCTGAGTGTGCGTTTGCAGATGACCTAATGATTTGTGCACCCAGCGAAAAGGATTTGCAAAGAAATCTAAAAATATGGGAAGAAGAACTGAAGAGGAAAAACTTGATAATAAACATACAGAAAACAAAAGTGATGACCACTGGATCTGAGGATAAAGAAACTCATGTAAGGATACAAGAAGAAGAAATCGAGCAGGTAGACGTATTTAAATACCTTGGTATAAAAATAAATAGAAACGGAAATGAAGATATGGAAATAAATGAAAGGATCACCAATGCATCGAAACTGTATCATTCATTATCAAGATCATTTATAGGAAAAAAGGAAATCAGTACAAAAACCAAAATCACAGTATATAAAACAGTTTATCGGCCAATCCTTACTTATGGAAGTGAAAGCTGGATACTGTCACAGAAGTCAAAAAGTCGAATCCAAGCAATGGAAATGAAATATTTGCGGAGAGTGAAGGGTATAACACGAAGAGATCGGATAAGAAACGAGGATGTGAGAAAGGAACTGGAAGTAGAACCAATACTCCAAGTATTAGATAAACAAAAGCTTAAGTGGTTTGGACACCTAACAAGAATGAGCAACAGACCAGTCAGAGATGTGTGGGAAGCCCGAGTAAATACAAAACGGAAGAGAGGAAGACCTAAAAAAACTTGGAACCAAGAAGTTGCAGAAATACTGGAAAGAAGAAATATAAAATGGGAAGAAGCGAAGATGGCAAAAAATAAGAAGAAATGGACTAATTTTATCTATGAACAAAACATACAGATATAGATACCTCTACCCTTACACCTTCGGGTATAAAAAGGGTTTTTGATTATATATATATATATATACTTTTGGGTAACGTTCCAACTGCAGTTACCTATAATATTAATAATACTTTTTTCTGTCATTTCGTCCAAAAATTTGATATTTGATGCAGCATCCGAACATTAGTCCAGTCGGGGGTTAGCATTAAAGGTGGATGTGAGAGCAGTAGGCGAGATTTTTGATGGAATCTGTCAAAAATATCATGGTTGATGATAATCAATTGCCTCCACCGGTTTTTAGGCTGTGCTTATTGCACAATAACAGTTTATAGGCAAAACAACTGAAAATGGTCCTGTTTTTCGCCATGTTTTCAAATTTTACTCGAAAAGTATAAAGTTTATGGTGCATATTTATGTAAAAAAATTTATAGAGCCTAAAACTTGCTATAAAATTCCGTGGTTAGAATTTTATTCATGTACAAATTTAGCCCATTGTTTTTTATCCCTTGCCATTGTTTTTGCTTCTGTCCATGTTTTACCTTTTTCTTGCATCTTGCAGTATGCCTACCATAACACCATCCCATGTTTGTTTTGGTCTTCCTTTTTTCGTTCTTTTTTGTATTTTTGATTGCCATACTTTTTTAACTGGTCTTGTATCGTTCATTCTATGTAAATGTTCTTATAATACGTTATTTATTCCCGAACTGAATGCAACAAACGCGGTTTAAATATCCCATTTAGTTTCTGAGTAATCTAATTGTTAATAAACATTAGGTAAAAGAAATAGACATTGTTAGAATAAAGACATATGCCAGAAATACTTGTTCAAACTTACAATAATGCTTTTACACATACCAGAAGGTTACAGCTATCATATGCAATGATTTCATCAACAATTTTTCCGATTTAACTGACGTTAGTTTGAAAAATTAGCTAAAATTTTACTTTAGTAACAATTGATATCTGTGCAGTTTTTATTTTAATTGAAATCTGAAAAAAAGAAGGACCTGCATTACAGTATTTTTTTTTTCGTTATATTGTTGTTCGTTTGCCTAAAATCGTTGATCAAGTTTGGGATTCAATAACTCGGGATTAAATGGTCCGAATTGAACGGTCAAAACGCCAAAAGTTTTCTTTTTCCATGTCCTTTAAGAGGGTGTTTATTTATTTTGTTAACTCCACACATTGCTGTTCGTATTATTCAAATGTAATAGAGGTACCTACCTATAACACTACTCTACAAAAAAGATTTCTGAAAGGTCTAACACGCTGTTCTATATAATATTCCATATCACAAGAAAAAATTTAGCGCCCCATAATGGTGGCATTTGAACCACTGTACGTCTTTGAAAGCCCTTTCTATCCACTAATACTTGAATGATGTAGTGGTTGGAGGTGATGGGATAAGATACTGATTAACAGTGGATATTATCATCAAGCGATTGATCCGAGATGACTAAATGACAGTGTTTTAACTAAAAACTATGATCATTGAGATTCATGGTGTACAACCAGGTACCACTAAATATTTTGTATTTATTAGACACCGAGGCAATGTATGCTTTTCAATAATTTTGTGGAATAATCTGCTTTCCAGTTTTCCGATTGAAATACAAATGAACGCAGACTAAGGATTTCTTTTCGTTTGTGAGGCCTAAATAAATTTGGAATCGCCTTAGATCCGACAATCATCAGCGAAACGTGGACGGCATTATTCGTAAATTTGGGATCGTTTCATTCGAAATCCAATTTTCTTGATAAAAATGGTAGATGTTCTAATGAACTTGAGACAAAGAATATCTCGAATGGTAAAATGAAAATAATCACTGAATGCCGTCAAAGATAAAATTCAATTGTACCGGAATGTGGGCGATATTTAATAAAAAGATTTCGGAAAGTAACGCAGAGGACATTTTATTTACTTCAATCAGATGAAGATTAGGTCGGATCAGATTTCTCTTTGTTCGACCAAAGCCATACTTTTATCGAATGCGATAAATTAGTTTAACTGGAATTTATTTTCAACACACAACGAAAGTTTTAAAATGTTTCATGGAAAGAAAAACATTTTTGTTACATTCCACAAAAATAATAATCATGGAATCTAAAAAATTCAAAAGATTTGCTGGAATGCACTGAAAATTGAGGAAGAACGAAATTCAAATTTTTATGAGGTATAAAATATGTATTCAAAATTAAAATAGTAGCAAAATAGTTTGCATTCTTCTATATTATTGATGGAAATGTTATAAATAAACTGTTATTTATTAATTCCCCTATTTAATAAAAACATATGAATATGTTTTATCGAATATTTCCCTCATGTATTAAAAATCCCATACGAAGCGGAATCTTTCCGGCAAAAATTTCCCGCCAGCTATAGAAAATGTGTAGGACCGTATAGTACATTCAATAGCCTCCTTGGTGTGACGTACATCCGGGTTTTCGGTGTCGTTTATTTAATTTGCTATTTTGACATATAGCTAACCTTAAATTTGACAAATGAAATCATCAGGATCGTATCCAGCCAAATTCGAAGAGGATATGAAATGAATAATTACCAGCTTCAATTATCAAAATTGCAGCTATTGGTCTAAGGAGAATCCTCTTTGGATTAGAGAAGAACATACGCGATGTCCTGAAAAATTTAATGTTTGACAGGAATTGTTGGAAATCATATACTAAGGTCATTTTTCCATTTATGGCAACTTGAATGGAGATAAATATTTAGACTTGCTACAAAATAATGTCGTATACCATCCTTGACAAACTTATATCCTGATCCAGCAAACCCACAAGTTTCTGTCAATACAAGATGGAGCACCGCCCCATTACCGAATCAATATTTCGTATTACTCTACATAAATCGAGTGTGAAAATTTCTCAAAACTATGTTTTTGGAACTGGTGACCTCTTCAACTCGAAAAACGCTCAATAGATTACAATGAAATATATATAACTTTCGGAAAACATAAGAAACTGGTTATTTTTTCTCTTATTTTTTTTGGGAATCAAACCACAATAATGTTCTATTTCGAAATTGAAAATAACAATTTTTCGCCATTTTCATATGTTCTTCACAATAAAACACCCACAGGGTATGAAACAAGTATTTACCGTAAGCCAACACACACTAATAGGTATTTGAATTTTGAATCGAATCATTTTATAAGCGTTAAAAAAAGGATAGTGAAATCTTTATACGATAGGGCCAGAATCATTTGTTCTAATGATAATCAATTCACAAAGGAAGAAACTTTACTGATAAATGTTTTAAATGCCAATAATTACCCGGCAGGATTTGTAAAAGAAGAAATTAAGAATATAGAGAAGGGATCATTGTTAATAACCCATAATAATAACAAAAATATCAATAATTCAGCTAAAAGATTTTAGAAACTTGACAATACCGTATGTCAAGGGTTTATCAGAAAGAATTAAGAAAATTGGTAGTCAATTCAATATTTGAACCAGCTTTAAATCTAACAATACTTTAAGATCTATACTAACAAAAACGAAACCAAAAAATGCATATATCGGATATCTTGTGAATGCGACAATTATATTTAGGTGAAACATCTAGACCAATGAAAGTTCGAATGAATGAACATAAAAAGTATATCAAAGATAGGGAGTTCTTTTAGACAGGTATTTGCAAACATGCTTGGGAAGAGGGGCATAAAATTCAATGGGATTCGGCAAAAATAATATTGAAAGAGCCCAATAATAAAAGACAAAAAATCGAAGAAAGTGCTTCAATACCACCGAATGCAGATAAATGTGTAGCTAGTATTTCAGCCGAATGTAGTAGAATTTGGTTTCCAATGTTAGAAAAAGAAATTTCCAATAATTAATTATCTGCGTTATAAGGATAGCATCATAAGTTTTTATTCAGGTTTTCTCATGATTTATCATTGAAATAGTTGTTAATCGATACACACTTCAATACACAAAATCACCAAGCTTAGTTATACATATTTTGAAAACAAAAATAATCATACACAAAAACGTAACAACACACGCGTTTTATTAACAACATTTCCAAAATAAGCGAAAAAAAGCGCTATCCCAATAAAAACCGTTCCTGGAACGTGCACTTCACTGGATTCCATTTCTAGTAGACTATCATATCGTTAGAATATCATGAAATAAAATATTTTATTACATATTTTACCAGAGATGTGATTTACTATGAATGGACTTTCATAAAATTTGCAAAGTTTGTAGTTTTAAACTTCAAAATATTATTGTCAATTTTTTTTCGTTGTGACCAAAAATTATTTCATTACTAGTTAATCTTGACAACGGTAGCTGGAACGCTACCGAAACGTCGAAATAAAAAATAAAAAATATTATTGTGGTTTGATTCCCAAAACAATAAGAGAAAAAAGAATAAGTTATGCCACAAGGAGAAGGAGAACTAGTGCTTGATCAAAGGATTATTAATTTTTTTTCCAATTTGATTCTTTATAGAAAATTAGCTGTCGGGTTGCCTGAAAATGCTGAAGAAAAATTTCCTGCGGCCGCCATTTTGTTATTCATATAGATTAATATAACAAATTTTTTGCCGGAGTGATTTTTAATGTATCTCCAAGGATTTGTGATGGTCACTGCGAGGAACTTCTGTTGGAACTGGATCAAAGCAAACAGCTATAACTTTTTAAATTACCCAACTTTTTTTTCATGTTTTCATGTTTTTTCATATATTCGGATTTAAGTAGTTATGGATCGTTCAAAAAAAATTTTATGTGTGTAATAATAGTATATTATACACCAAGGTGGTGGAGACTATTATTATTGACCGAGCACCAAAATTATTTAGCGAGTGGCTTTGCCCCGAGCGGAATAAGGTGCGAGGTTTATAAATGTCTTAAACACAATGGTGTAATTCAATTTTTTCCACTACTAGCCAAATTTGAGACAAAAATTAAAAATAATTCACAAACGCACCACGAGAGGGTTTACTCTGTCCTCCGTCGACTGACTGACAAGTTCACTGTCAGTTTTCGATATATTATGAACGTACTCGTTATGTCATCAGTCATTTTTGGTTGAGAGCGGATTCCAAACTAATGACTTTTTATTTCAATTAATTTTATCTTGATAGGTAATTTCAAGCAACAAATATGTTAAAGACAATCTCCTGGGTATCCAAAAGTATGTTGCACAATTTTTTGTTGAACCACTATTCCTGGATTCTCAAAATATTCGAGTTTGTCCATTTTTGACCAGGCTAATAATAGGAAAAATTATTAACCACTAATAGAGAAATTCAACTTCCCAACTTCACAGCTAGTGGTGGAAAAAAAAGTATTATCAGAACATAGGAAAGTGAGTATTTTTTTTTGTTTCAGTTAAAAGTGCATCATCCCACCACTGCGAATCTCTGGTAACTCTACTCTTTGCATCCTGCATAGTTTTCCTGACAATCTAAAGTGACACTAAGGTGTACAGTGTTGCTCAAACATTCAGAAGTGTACCGAACTTTCGTGCTGTGATACCGACAGAACTTTCTTGGATATCTGTGAGTGTGTGAAATTCTTCAGGCCTATTCTATCATTGTGTATAGCTAGGTTATTGTGGCGTTAGAAATTTTAATAAACTTGTGAAATCCATCAATAGTTTCATTTCAATTCTTAGCGATCAATTTGAAAATCTTGTTTATAAACAGCTCAAGAAAAATATTATTATCAAGGCTTTGATTGGAATGCATAGTTTCGTGAATATTTAGAGGACTTTCTTGACTGAACATGCACATATGAAAATATGCGCCCTCAAATTTTATTTGATTAAATTTCGCAACAGTTTATGTGAGGCATATCCGAATAACTAGCAGCCCTTCACAATAATTCCTCAATTATTATCGAATAATACGACCAAGCAATCATCAGACTGATTATAACAGCTTGTATTTGGTTTAACACTAGACTTGGCGTGTGGAATTGATACACAATATCATGCAGGTGAGTGGGTGAATAATGTTATGATATCTCCAGTACTTGAAAGAATTGTAGCTCGACCCTAGTGCGCCAGATGGTGAATATATTTCATGGCATGATCTCTAACATTTGATGTGCTACAAAACTAGTTATATATAGTTACGAATGGATGGCATAAAACAAATTTGGCCGCTCGTTCCATAAAAAAAAAAACTGAAGCAAGCGCACACTTCCAGATTTCCCATTTTTTTGGGGGAAAAAAAAGACCTACTTCAGTTAATTAAACACTAATATAATTAATCCTTTGATGATAATTTGTTTCTAAATTTTTAATTATTATGAATTTGTTTCGAGTTTATTTTCCATAAAGTACAAACTCAACCATAAATTTGTCTTTTAATGCCTTTTCTTTTTATCGTAATTCAAAAATAAATATTGTCTTTTCTGATTACAGACCAGAATGGTTGGTTGGTTTTTATCTTGCAGATATACCAACCCCGTTTAACTTAAAAGTGTAATTTATTGTCTGTCGGGGCATATAGCCCGAGAAGTGGGTGTTTCTTTTTAGTGAACGGTCTAATTTTAAACATCTACTAGAAAAAAGAGATTTACAGTTGTGTATTTTGTTTGTCTCAAGTTAAAAACATTATCTATTTATTATTCGCCATACTTTTGTTATGGACAAAGATAAGTAAGAGCACATAACATGTAGAATAAAATAAGCATGTTTTAGTTTTCCGAATCGAAGCATGGCAACATTGACATTATTAAGTGAGTTAAATGTAGGTGGCGCCATATAGAATGCACTTGATAATTCACCTGTTTTTCTATCTCAAATCTACTTTCGACAAAGTGTCGCTAGATAGCACTACAAAACAAGACTCTGAGGATCGCTAAGAGAAACTCATGGAGAAAGCACTGTGAAGAGGTAGAACAGACCTCCGAATGTGCTAGACTCCATAAGATACTCTCCAAAGACCCTCAAAGGACAATTAACTCATTAGAGACAAGAGACGGACGATATACACAAAACGGAAGGAAGTATATTTTCCAGAATGCAAAATATGCAATGGACCATTGGATACAGAACAACATATGGTCTCAAATACCCCAAACCGGAGTAACGAGGAAAGTTGGAAAGTATCTAGAGAAGTGGTAAATCAAAGCAAAATAGAATTGGCAATAAGCTCATTTGAACCATATAAATCACCGGGACCGGATGGGATTTATCCAATTATGCTGCAAAAGGTGAACGGCATTAAACTCAGCAGACTGTGTACGATCCTTGGAGCAAGCATGGGACTAGGGTACATACCAAAGGTCTGGAGAAATGTTAGGGTTGTCTTTATTCCTAAACAGGTGACAATAAAGCAAAGTCCCTGAGACCCATAAGTCTGATGTCATTTGTACTGAAGACATTGGAAAAACTGGTAGACATGCACATTAGAGGAGGATCATTGGTAGAAAAACCGATAGACCTGGATCAATATGCATACAGACCAGGAGTATCCACAGAGACAGCATTCCATCACCGAGTACAAGGAATAGCGTACGCTCTCGAAAATAAGGAAGTATTATTAGCAGCCTTCCTTGACATAGAGGGTGCCTTTGATAACACCTCTCACAAAGTAATCACTAAGGCAATTTGTCAAAATTGACGAAACAGGCTGCGGATGGATAGACTGAATGCTGAGAGACCGAACGATCTTTAAAACCTATATGGGTGAAAAATTATCAGCCCGGGTTTCAAGGAGGAGTCCTCAAGGAGGAGCCCTGTCTCCTCTAATATGGAACCTTGTAATGGATGGACTGATAAGGAGACTCAAAAAGGAACACCATACTAACTTAGGATATGCGGACGATCTGGTCATCATATCACAAGGAAGATTCAATACTACGCTCAGAGAGCGCATGCAACAGGCTCTGAACATGGTAACAAGATGGACGGAGGAGGTGGGTTTAACTATGAGTCCCACCAAATCAAACATAGTACCCTATACCAAAAGAAGGGCGTTTTAATTTTTGAATTAAAACGTTTGTTCCAAAAAATTTATTTATACATTAATATACAGGTTGTACTACAACAAATACAAATATTAAATAACTTAAATACCGAACTAACTATATATCTGGTAGAAATCAACGTTAGAAGTCCCTGTAAATGTGAATTGAAACCTATTTATAATCTTCTTTAAACAATGGCACTGATCTAGTTTGTTTACTACTTTTTTGTTGACTCTGCTAGTCTGGATACTTAACTAGGGACCTGATGGGATTGGGACCACTATTCCTTCAAGGTACGGAGATTCCAATGGTTATGGATGTTAAATATCTCGGGGTGATTATTGACTCGAGATTAACATGGACCAAACAAATGGGAAAACTAGCAATAAGATCGGAAACCACATTAATGATGGCAAGACGAACTTGTGAGAAAACATGAGTCCGCGAATGATACACTGGATATACAGTGTAGTGGTTAAACCCATAATAACATATGCGTCTTTGGTATGGTGGACAAAGACGACACAAAAGAATGCAATGATGAGACTAGGCAAGGTGCAAGGACTTGCTTGTCTCAGTATTGCAGGGTGCATGAGAAGCACGCCAACGGCAGCACTAGAAGCATTATTTGGCCTTCCTCCATTACACCTCGTGATAATGGGGGAAGCAAGGATGGGGCTATTTAGGCAACAAAATAACCTAAGCAACAAAATAGTTAGATCAGGACACATATCCACCAAGGACATCATGAGTGGAGCCATTTTAAATATGAAAACAGACTATATGGCCACCAAACTTCTCCCTACCTATAAATGTGTTTAATGCTGTTTTATCACAATGGTTCATTTCGCAAGTTTTATCATTTGCCGTCAACTCTGTATCATTGCTTATACGTTGAATTATACTGCTTCTAAGTAATTGTAATTTTGTTCCAAAATCTATTAAATTTTCATTTTTATTGGGCTTAACCCTAGTTAATTCTTGAATTAAACAATCAACATCTCTTCTATCTGAAAAGCATTGCTTTAATGCATGTTTTAGAGAGTCCCAATTATTCAATTCTGCGCGATATCCTACTAAAGCTTCAGCTTGTCCAACTAGCTTTTTTTGTATACATTCGAAAATATGATCGTTCAAAATGTTATCGTTATACGTACGATAGGTGGCAATCAAGTTTTTGCAACACAATAAAAATTTGTTTAATGTATTAACATTGCCATCGTAAGGCTTAATATTATCAACTTTAGATTTGAATAAATCCCAATTAACTCAGTTCTCAGTCATTTCTATATTAGTGTTTATATCAAGTAAATTGAATTGTTTTAAAACTTCCTCAAGTTCGTTCATGCAGAAGATCAACGAAAATGATTAAAATATTTGCAAATTTATCAACTTATCTATCTATTCCTACCTTGTTCTCAGGAGAAATAGGCAAAAGGAACTCAGCTGTTCGTCAATTCGTTCAGGAGTTTCTTCTCGGGCTTCTAACTTGATCACTCTTGAGGATGCAAAACTTGTTGATTCTTACCGAAGGGAACTTAGTCTAGAATACGCACAAAGGTATTGAAATACCAAGATCGATTAAAGACTTTCCGACGTAATGCGACACTTTTTAGACCGCACGTATCCTACTGACTGCGCCAGTTTCAATTTTTAAATTAAAACGTTTGTTTTTAAAAATTTATTTATAAATTAATATACAGGTTGTACTACAACAAATACAAATATTAAATAACTTAAATACCGAACTAACTATATATCTGGTAAAAATCAACGTTAGAAGTCCCTGTGAATGTGAATTGAAACCTATTTATAATCTTCTTTAAACAATGGCACTGATCTAGTTTGTTTACTACTTTTTTGTTGATTCTGCTAGTCTGGATACTTAGCTAGGGTGGGATTGGGACCACTATTCCTTCAAGGTACGGAGATTCCAATGGTTATGGATGTTAAATATCTCGGGGTGATTATTGACTCGAGATTAACATAGACCAAACAAATGAAAAAACTAGCAACAAGATCGGAAACCACATTAATGATGCCAAGACGAACTTGTGAGAAAACATGAGTCCGCGAATGATACACCGGATATACAGTGTAGTGGTTAAGCCCATAATAACATATGCGTCTTTGGTATGGTGGACAAAGACGACACAAAAGAATGCAATGATGAGACTAGGCAGGGTGCAAGGACTTGCTTGTCTCAGTATTGCAGGGTGCATGAGAAGCACGCCAACGGCAGCACTAGAAGCATTATTTGGCCTTCCTCCATTACACCTCGTGATAATGGGGGAAGCAAGGATGAGGCTATTTAGGCAACAAAATAACCTAAGCAACAAAATAGTTAGATCAGGACACATATATCCATCAAGGACATCATGAGTGGAGCCATTTTAAATATGAAAACAGACTATATGGCCACCAAACTTCTCCCCAGTCCCAAATATGAGGTAGAAATACCTCACAGAAAGGACTGGCAAGACCCAAGCAGACTGAAACTTCCCCGAGGAGAGACCTGGTACACAGACGGGTCACAGACTGGGGAAGAGACAGGAGCAGGTGTGTATAGTGGAATGAGAAACACAAGATGCTCCTTTTCACTAGGAGAACATACCTCTGTATTTCAGGCAGAGATTTATGCTATCCTAGAATGTGTCAGAATTAACAAATATAGGACTGACATTCATAGGATGAATATACTAACTGACAGCCAGGCAGCCCTTGCAGCTTTGAACAGCCGCAAGGTAACATCCAGACTGATAGGAGAATGGCAGAGAACTAAATGAACCTTCAGACCACATTAAAGTAAGATTAGTGTGGGTGACGGGTTATCACGGTATTTCTAGAAATGAACGAGCTGATGAACTCGCGAGAAGAGGTTCGGCAACAGGTTGGAACAGAACTAGCTCTTGGGACCACAAAGAAGGTAGTTCGAATCCAAATACAAAAATGGGTGCAGAGCCAACATAAACTTCAGTGGAGGAGCACTCCAAAGCAGGTACACAGTTAAACCTTCATAGGTGACACATGGCCGAAGAACTACTGAATATTGGTAGGAATAAGCTAAGAATTATTACAGGTTATTTAACGGGTCATACCCCGGTAAAAGATCACCTACATAAAATAGGGTTATATAACGGGGACCTCAGCTGCAGACTTTGTGGCATGGAGACCGAGGCCGTAACCCATATCTTATCTGACTGTGAGGCACTGGACTCGAGGAGACAAACGATCTTCGGAGAAGCTGATGTGCCACCCGAAGTATAAGGCACACATCCAATGGACCTTTATCGTCTACTCGAAGGTACGGGGATAACTGGATGGGTGGAATAAATGTGGGAGTAGAGTACAATAAGCCAACAGGCTACAGTGCTCCCGGCATCAGAACGGCTCCCAAACACACACAAAAAAAGCACTACAATAGGATCCGCAATATAAGCGTACGTAAAACCAACAATTGATGGAATTGGAATTGAAAATAGACCAGAGGTTGCATTGTTTGAATCCATCAAGTAGAGTCCGAATACGAAGTTGAATGAATTTCACAAGTAAAACAATGTTCTCAACATTTCTTGTGGGAAACTAAAACATTCAATTGCACTCCTCACCCTCAACTATTTAGAAGTTATAAGCAGGTTGATTTGTTGAAAATATGAGTGTACACATGATATATTTATACAAATGTTCTTCCATACGAAAATACTCGAGGTATAATTTGAAAAAATATTTCAAATGTTCACTAAAGTAAGTGATACTCATGGACTTGAGATGGAAATTATATGGAGAGGATTGATTTGAATCAATTCATATTACTTATAGAAGTACCTAGGTACGGTGAAACTTTAAGGCTTAACTCAGACAGACTTCAGCGACGCGTCACGACAACTTCATAATTGTGGTTGTGGCTAAACTCAGACGGACCACAGCGACGCGACTAGTTTGTGTTTTTGTTGTCGTCATCTGTCGTTGAAGACGACTTCAGTTAACGACAATGGTGTTCGGTAGTGTTCATCAGTTTCAGTATGGAGAAACGAGGAGTGGCCAGTTGTCGCATTGCGAAGGCGGTCTGTCGTCCATGTGTTTAGCATTGAAACACCAACGACGACAATTTGTCAGTGATCCCGCTTACAGGTAGCGACCATTGCTGGGATCAACTTCAAGAAGTCGTTCGTCTTAACAAATCTGGAAACTGAACCTATTAGATACGAAATTTCCATTATATGAACAACTTGACAAATTAAAATTGAAGCAGTAAAATATTGTCAATTTATATTACCACATAAATGAAATCATTTCCGTTAAATTTTTCAATTTCTATATGTTTTGGCGCTCTTATTTGTGGGTGACCTTCAGTTGGTTTATTAAATTTGATGAAAGCAACTCCAGTTTGGTTCGCGATTCGCTTTTCAGGCAGGATAATCTTGGAATCGGAAAGCCGCTTCATAAATTTTCCCACGTTTTCTCTCAGAACGAAGTGTGGAACTTAGCTTCAGAAAAAAGAGGCTGATTTGATTTCTCTGTCGATGTTTAGGGTCAATCAAAAACTACTCGCACGTACGGATCTTTAAAGCACATTTCTGGATTTGCTTTTAACGCTCTTTCAACTTTAATAGCTAAAGAGAGCGCGGATAAATTGATTTAGCTTAAGAAAAATGTATCTGGATACGGAAAAAGTTTCAAGCCAAGTTTTCTTTCATTCCCAATGATAATGATTTTGAGAAATAATTCGCAGTTTGACACACAGACATGTGAAGGACCAGAAATATTTTTCAACGTAATCTAGGGATCAACAAATGTTTTTTTCTTGTAAATTTAAGTTTGATATTTATTGTGTAACAGTATCAAACTAAAAGTGAGTAGAAGTTCTGATATCGTATTATACCATAATATTTTACTGTAATGTATATAAAATTAGACATACAAATATTTAGAAAATAAATATTTTACTTGAAGATTCATATTATTAAAAAGAGGAAAGAAGCATGGATTCGTTTATCAAACGGAATAAATAATGGAAATGAAACCGGAAAATAATACTGGGTCAAAAATGAAACAACAAAAACAAAAAAGTGGCAATAAAGATTGATTCCATATAAATAACCAGAAAACTGACAAATGTCGCCAGTTATTTGAAAAAAGCTGTGCGAAACGGAAGGTAATCTGACCAATTACTAGGCAGCAGAAATTCCCAAATAGGGTACAAGCACAAAATTTGCTATTGGTAGGAATTTATACTTTATCAGATCTCCTAACACCTTGCATGCCTATTTTTCAAAAAAGTATAAACTTTACTTTTAAAACGACTTTAAAAATCATAAAATTTGAAATTTCGCCAAAACGCGCTTCACGTCATAAAGATGGCTGCCCCATGGTGTGACGTCATTTGTTTACGTTCTTATTCGTGTATCACGCTCTAAGTTCTTGTAACCTAATTTGACTCTGAGAGCTTCAAAAATTGATGAAGCCGAAAAAAACTTTGTATTCCAAGAATTGCATTGTTCCAGTGTGTAAATCAACGTCTATTGAAACTACAGACAAAATATTTGTTACTTTACCTGGTGGCACAAGCAAAAATACACTTAAGAGAAGGGCATTACTTTTTGTTTGTGAAGACCATTTTAATGTAAGTACCTACTTCTATGCTGGTAATATTTATTCTTGAATAGTTTGAGGTTATGTACCTATATGTTTTGAAATCAACCATAAAAACATAATTTTCTTACGACCACACATCGAAATATGGTTGGTATATATTATGTAAATAAAACATACTTCAAATCGTACTTACGAAATTGCTTCAACTCCTCTTATTTTCTTTGCATTAAAGCAGCTGTTTGACTTCATAAATCCAAGGATCATAAATGAGTCTACTTTGGGCAAGTTATCAGTTTGTGCTTCTACAAAACCTTCGCTAGCCATATCTTTACTCACAAAATATAAAAGAATCGTCACTGAACTAGTAAATAAAATATATTCTTCCAAAAGTTTTGAAATATCCTCGGAAATATCGAATATTTATGTCCACTTTCCACTTTACGTTGACTTTTAGAAATAAAAAAAAGCACACACAAACACGTAATGGTCTCAAACAAACATATAAATGATATTTTCACGACAATGAAGCAATTAATAATTTATTAAAATACAATATAAACACACAACTACACATAACCTAATGCAATACTGGCCATGTTGACATAAGTAAACACAAGAGATATGACATCACACGTATCATCGGTAGCGTTCGGGATTCCTCGGGTTGTGGTCGGAAAGTGCATTGAAATTTGAATTCTGTTTTAAATTTGAGAGTAATTTCCAATAGAAACTGGTATATTTCCTATTATTAGTAATTTTTTATATCATATTTACTATTATAAATTAATATCCAAGCAAAATTTGAAATATGCGTGTACTCTATTGCACTCAATTCGCTACTCTTTGTACGAAAACAATGTATATGTGCAGACTCAAAAGTCTTTTTACTGGGTCCTTCTTGGATAAATCCTTCCTTGGATGCTTAAGTCCTACGAGTTTATATCCCCAATGAAATATTGTTTCACAGTCGAAGATAATGTGAAAGGATGTTTTCTCCTCTTCCATGCAGAACCGACAGATGGGTTCCCCCATATATATTCCGAATGTATGCATTTGCTTCCTTGGGGTACAGTGACCAGTAAGTAAATCCGTTAATTCCCTCATTTGACCCCTGCTGAAGTTATTTTATGTCTTCGTCTCCAGGATTTTCTTACTAGGATTCTGCTGCGTTCCTGTTCAGTACCAGTAAATGCAGTTTCAGTCTGCCTTTCCATTTCATGCAATACCTTTGTGCCCCGAGACACACTCAAGTGTTACTTTATTATGGTTAGCCAGGGTTTATAGCTTTTGTATGCAGTCCCAGACCAGTGTGGATCTGATCTGGGACATGCTAAAGATTTTAGTGCTGCCCAACCATCAGGTAGTATAAGGATCTCTTGGCATTCATACCCCCTTTCGATATTCAATTGCAAACACAGGTCGATAGTGTAGATTGCTGCCTGGAATACAGATGCAAAATTCTTCAACGATGCGATTACACTTGGAAATTCATATCATTGAAAAGAAAGAAGAAGGATTTTGTTTATCAAACGGAATAAATGATTAAAATAGCAGCAAACTTGAATGGAATATAATACTTCGTCAAAAATAAAACTACAAACACAAAAAAATTGTGATTAAGATTGAACTAATGAATTTTTTATTACTTTCAAATGAATAATCACAGAACTGACACTGACAAAATCCACTCAATTCAGACACCGAAATTGACTTCAATTTATTTGAGTCCCCCTGTAAAAAACTGGAAATGACATGGAACCCTCATATCGAGATAAATATTTGTATCTCTCTTGAAATAAATGTACAACACTTGGATTTGGATGAAGAAATGAAAGATCCACTACTTTTGAAAAAATGGAACCATTTCCCAAAATATCCTACAGGTGGAAAACTCAAAAATTCCACGTTTATTTGTTTCAGATGGAAAAATAGTGAAAATTGAACTTCACGGATTATTTATCAATAGCTTCTCAAGAACCCTTTGCTTGAAACATCTATATTCGCTTTCTTTATGCGGATAATTCCACTTAACGCTCTCTAGTTACTTCGAAAGTCCATTACTATCCCCAAATTGAAGCTCAATGATATGCTACTACTACTACTACTAAATGTGCAGGCGAGCCTTGTCCTGGACAACTCAAGCCAAGGTTCCGACACTGAGGCCACTGGCGGGCCCATTGTGCCAATCCTGCTACCTAGTCATCCATGAAGCCGAGCCCTTCAATAAAGGCCGCAACCTTTTTCAGTGGATGCCTGCTTGTGTCTCCAGGAGCCATGACAGTGACTCCGAAGATTCGCCTGCGTAATACAGCCCAGTGTGGACACTCTAAGAGAACATGAACTGACGTTTCATCAGTCATGCCGCAACCCCTACATAGGGAACTTTCCTCTACTCCTAGATTGTAGAGGTGCTTCCTCATACAGCAGTGCCCTGTTAGGAGTCCTGCTATCTTCCTTAGCCTACTCCTTGGTAGTTCAATGGCTGCCCTGGCGTGTCCATCAGTCCATCCCTTCAGTAGAAGTTTGGATTGTCTAGGACCCTGCAGAGCATTCCAATGAGCGAGGTGCTGATTCCTCAGCCACTTCTTCGTCTCCTTGCGTATTCTTTGTTTTGTTAGGCCCAGGGTCGGGCCCGGGCCGCAGAAAGGAGCTGCCGCCCCTTCCGCAGCCAGTGCATCCGCCATCTCGTTGCCTTCAAAACCAGAGTGGGCTGGAATCCATTCTAGCCGCACCACGTTCCGCCTTGCAAGATTAGCAAGTAGTTCTCGACATTCGTTAGCAAGTCCTGAGTTGCTGGTATACCCACTCAGGGCTTTAATTGCTGCCTGACTGTCGGAGTATATGGTTATGCGTCGATCCACATAACCTCTGTCTAGGTTTATCTGCGCACATTCCAAGATAGCATATATCTCGGCCTGATATGCAGATACACCCTCACCCAATGGTACACAAACCTGTGTTCTTGGGTTCCTGGAGTAAATTCCAGCCCCTGCTCTATCACCGGAGCATGAGCCATCTGTGTACCAGACGGTCCCATTAGGCTGTGTATTCCTCTCTTTTTCCCAAGACTCTCTATCCCGTATCATGGCCCTATATGGGGTAGCGAAGTAGTACTTACGCAGGCATTCATCAGCCGCTCGAGTCAGAACTGGAATATCTTCCAGGAGCCGGAGCTTCTTGACGTGCCTGCACTCTTCCCCTCTTCGCACGTATCCCAACCGTTTCAAGCGCAGGAAAGCCCTCCCCGCCTCAGCCTCGATCACATGGTGAAGAGGCCGAAGACCAAGGATCACCTCCATCGCAACAGTTGGTGTAGTTCTCATGCAGCCAGTTGCCCCCAAACTGACCACCCTTTGAAGGCGTGCCAGTTGCGATCTAGCCGTGACCAAGGTTACCCTCGGCCACCAGACCAGAGCCGCATATGTGAGCATAGGCAGCATAATCACTCTATAGAACCATATGATCGTTTTGGGGGTCAGTCCCCACCTCGGACCAATGGCTCTCCTACAGGCCCAATACGTGTTTGTCACATTGCTTAGGCGACTATCAAGATGAGCCTTCCATGTCAGTGATTTATCAAGGATCACTCCTAGATACTTCACCTGTTCAACCACCGGCAGTGGTACTCCATCAAGATTTAGACCCTCAGGTCTTATACCTCTCTTTTTGGTGAAAGCAACTATCTCAGCCTTGGCAGGATTAACTGCAAGTCCGTGTTCGTTACACCACCCATGTACCCTATTCAGAGCCCTTTGCATGAGGTCCCTGAGAACGGTAATGTGCCTTCCGACAACAAGGACAACGATATCATCGGCATACCCAATCGTTAGAAAGCCCTCACCGTTTAAAAGGGTTATTAGCTCGTCAATGACTAGGTTCCACAATGTGGGCGAAAGAACACCCCCTTGCGGACATCCCTTAGCGACGATTACTTTTGCCACATGGTCTTTCCATGTGGCCTCTACTGTACGGTTGCACAGCATGGCCCCAAGCCAGTGAGTGATCATTGGCTCTATTCCATGATTTGCCGCAGCCCTACACATGGATCCTACAGGGGTGCTGTCAAACGCCCCTTGTATATCCAAGAAAGCTCCCAGGGCGATCATGCCATTTCCCAGCGCCTTCTCCACCTGAGTTACCAGTTGGTGTAAGGCACTTTCAGTTGACTTGCCACACCTAAAAGCATGTTGGTTGTTGTGCAAAGGATACCTAAGCCCAACCTTTTCCTTTATGTATCGATCAGCCACCCTCTCCAGTGTTTTCAGTACAAAGGATGTTAGGCTAATGGGTCTAAAGGATTTAGCCACCGTATATGTGGTACGACCCGGCTTGGGTATGAAGACGACTTTCACCTGCCGCCGCTGTTCAGGGACATACCTGCGTGCCAAACAGGCCCGAAATATATGCACCAGAATTGTGCCAAAGGCCTCCCAGCCTTGTTGAAGCAAAGCCGGGAAGATTTGGTCTTTCCCCGGAGACTTGTATGGTCTGAATGACCGTATCACCCAAGTACTCCGCTCGTATGTGACTATTTCCTTTGCTAGAAGATAGTCCTCTTTACATGGTCGCTGTATACCTACATATCCCATGTCAGGACACTCCCGCTCGATTCCCTCACAACCGGGGAAGTGTGTCTCCAGCAGATGCTGCAAGGTATCCACCGGGGTTTCGGTGAACACACCCGGTGCGGCTTCCATGCAGCCTAGAGCGCTGTCCGGTGATTT
>CAJUYH010003007.1:0-35623 GCA_910591685.1 Galerucella tenella
AATAATTCCAATTGTAAATAACAAAATTGTTAAAAAAGCCTTAAAAGCAGCTACAAAAAATTTTGAGTTTATATTAGAAACGAAAATGAGTCAGAATCAAAGATTATATTGTAAGCATAGAGACTATTTTCTATTGTAATTTGCAAAAACTATTTTTGATTTAGGTTATTTTAGTATGTAAGCTTTAATGACCTAATTTAGTTCTAAGGTAGTTCTAAGGTAGTTTTAAGCCAGACTGCGGACAGACTTATGTCTCTGCAGCGGTATGCAAATTTTATAATTGTTAATTTGCATATTTGTATTCTATTTTCTGGATTAAATAAATAAATGAAATAAAAAAATATACAGGGTGTTTCTAAATTCATGCAACAAAATTCAGGAGGTGATTGCTTGTATGAAATTGAGATGGGTCTTTCCTATAGCAAAATTCCTCAGTCCACGCCTTTCCGAGATGTCACCCTTAAAAGGTGGTGACTAGAATTGTGTTTTTATTTTTTTTCTCTAAAATTTCAGTGAAGCTAGAAACTTGAAATCCAGCATTTATCATGAATCGCATTACATTTCACATCTTTTTTGTTTTCCACTGAATTTATTGGAAAAATAATTTTTTTTCATTGGTGAACCATTTTACCTATTTAAAGCACGCCTCAGCGTATTTAAATCGAGCTTTAAAACTCGCGCGGGTTCTAAAGTTACCATGGCAACATCAACAACTCGAGAAACGAAGTCTAAATCTATGGTCTAAACTAAATCATGTCTAAATGACAATTTTTTTATTATTAATCTGACAGGAGTAGTTTGTAACGTCAAAACTTTTATTCGAATTTATAAATTAAAATGGAAAGTGCCGTTGGTATTGTTTGAAATATTAATATTTCGATTTTTCAAATCTTAGGAAATGGTTTTCAAATTAATACTATTGACATTCACAGAACTCAATAAGGTTCAACTTCCATCAAAATACAAATTAGTTTATGTTTTTCTCATTTCCATGACAACGCAAGGTATACATCATATACGTCACGAATTCGACCATTTGACATTTAGTTCTTTTATCCATCTATGATTTCCATTTCTTGTTGTTGTAGTAGTTAAAGTGCACCAATGAAAAAAATAGCGTAAAGTATTCGTGGATAACTGCACCTGAACTCTGTAACAGAATAGAAAGGAAATGTCTTTCTATGTTAGGAACACAAAACAGTCTAACCCACCAAACAGTCTAAAGGTTGGACTGATTTGTGGGTTAGACTGTTTTGTGTTCCTAACATAAATATAAATTTCCTTTCTATTCTGTTACAGAGTTCATGTGCTGGTCTTTAAAACACTTGCTCTATTTCGAGAAAAATCGCGCGTGTTTTAAAGACCTTAATATCCACTTATACTTTAATACACTATATTATGGTGTTTATTCTTTTTCTCTGAAGCTATTGGATTTGGGAAGGAAAATTTGAAACAAACAAAATTTTTAAATAAAAAGGGTTTTAAGTGAAATTTCATTTCATAAAAAACTTCCTCTCGAAAAATAGTTTTGATATTAAAAAAAGTAAGGGCTGCTAATTTCACCCCCGTATAATATAACAGGAATATTGAAAAAATACCGGTGGCTAGTCATTTGCGAGTGCACGAAAATTACAGAATTCCATGTTTCTACTTTTATTGAAATTTTAGAAAAAAATAAAAACTCAGTTTTAGTCACAAACTTTTTAAGGGTGGCATCTAGGGAAGGTATGGGCTGAGGAAATTTTGTTATATTGAAAACCCATCTTAATTTCATACAAGCAATCACCTCCTGAATTTTGTTGTGTACGGGTTTATCTAAATAACGCCAAAAAAATGTAAGGGGTGATTCTATGATCAAAGTTAAAGTGGGTATTTTGGAAGATTTTTTCCATTTCCGCAAAAATTACTCCCTTAAAATAATAAAAAATGGTTTCCTTTTTTTATTTTCCTTGTATATTGAACTAGAGACACGAAATTTTGTTATTTATTTATCCACAAACACTTTCCCACTTTCCCCCACCCTTTATTTGGAAAAATAGAATAAAAAGTAATTAAACAAATTTGTGCGAAATTTAGGCCTTTTTTCAGTTTACTTATTCAACACTGGGTATAATTGGGCATATTTCACAAAAAACTGGTTTTTAAATTTTTCTTTACTGGTTACGCCCCCTAGCGGTTAACCTAGAAACTTGAAAGTAATTTCCAACAATTTCTCTTGTCCACTTTTCCTGAGGAAATGTTTATCCTAAAGTTATAACATGAATAGTTTCTGATATATAGCCTTGAATTTAGTCGTTTGTTGTATAAACTTTTGTGCTGACAGTAAATTTGAGAGGTGTCAGACATAGTGAAAAATATTTGTTACTTTAAAAAAAGACAAATTACCCAATGTTATAATTAGTACTTTGAATAATTGTCCTCATTTTACTGTAAATATGAATTTAAATGATTAGAATTCGTTGTGTATATATTTGTTTATAGAAAATTCATTTTTATGTTTTTCAACCCCTTCAGAGCACATTTTTTTTATTTTTTCTTCATGTGCTCGTAGATAAACTTTTCTATGACACTTGTGCGTGAAGTACTTTTGCGCACGTGTATCATAAATAACTATTGTACAACTAGTGCGCAAAGCGTCACTTTTCCCACGAGCGCAGAAGTTTGTCTAGCGAGTGGGGAAAGTGATTTGCGTACAAGTTGTACACAATATTTTATCTACAATCACATTTATTATTGAAAGAAATACAGTAATTTTTATAGTTATTTCATTTAAAATTTGAACAAAAAGAACAATATTAAAATAAATAGAAGAATCAGTTGAATGTATAATTAAATATGAAATTTTAACAATTTTATATTGATACCTCAGGTAACAAATTTTCGGTTGCAGTTCAAGCCTTTTCAATAAAATCTAGAGGAGTATTTTGAATGTCCGAATTGGACAACTCAAAAGATAAATTATATGGATCTTGGTTCATAATTCCTAAAATAATGCTTAATAGGTTAATGTTTTTATCATTAATAAATTAAAATAAAAATGAAATAAGTAGTTTACTCACTTAGAAGGGGTTGAAATCGTCAACTAAAAAATTTTCTTTTATATATTATAACTTTTTTAGATAGAAAATTTTCCATTCAAGAAAACATGGGTGAAAAACCCAATTCGTTTACTAACTTTTAATCTCTAGAAGTTTTTTCGAAAAAAAAAAAAGAAAAAAAAATGTAACACAAACAGCATTTTATTGAACAACAGCCAACCAAATTATTATTCTACTAGGTGGGCTAATACTTTACTACTAAAACAAGAGTGAACAAACAGTGAACAAAAACCTGTCGAAGTAATCGTTTTATTCACAAATAATATTTACCAAATTTCCAGTCTTTAGCTTAATATACAGGGAAGAGTTGTTAGTTATTGCAGCATTCACAGCATTCAATTTCTCGATCTCGTCTCGGAAAAAAAAACTCGTCCCGTCTCGTCTCGATATCGCTCACTCGCTCTCCAGCACAATATGTACGACCTGTCAATGTCAAGTGCTGTGGAATGGTCTATAAACCATTAGACTATTCACCAAATAAACTAAAGTTTCTTTCTTCTTAGTTGTAAAACACAAATAAGAGACACCCGATCTAAGTTTTCCGTTTATGTTCTATCAACTCTTTTGAAACGAACTTTAATCGGCTTTGATAAGAAGCTGAATTTGTTTGGTGAAACATGAATACTGTCAAATACCAGATTGGACTATTATCAATTCCCCACTTTTGCATTAGATTGTTTTCTTCTTTATTTTCTCTAGATTTTGTTGGTATTTCAGTCTTTTCTCGAGTTGTAACATTTTACTTTTGTATTTCACGGAATAAAAACCGGGTTTATTTTGTATATCTCCAAATATACGTGTTCTAATCAAGGACTTCATTGATTTTCTACAGTTCACTTGAAGAATCAATATATATTTCGCTTACCTCATGATGTTCACAAAACTATTTTATGTTATCGAATACTTCTATTTTGTATTAAAATGTAAACCAATACCGTACTTTTGAATCGGCGTAAACTAAACAAAATGGGTATAGAGTATATCGTGATGTATAAACTTAAAAAAGAAAAGGAATGACCACTTTGTGTTATTGCGTAGTTCAGTCGTTGTTATAGTTACAGCAAACGTTGCCGCCAAAGGTTGTTTTTAAAACAGGCATAAATG
The DNA here is from genome assembly GCA_910591685.1 of Galerucella tenella. Lineage (NCBI taxonomy): Eukaryota > Metazoa > Arthropoda > Insecta > Coleoptera > Chrysomelidae > Galerucella > Galerucella tenella. The sequence goes on from CAJUYH010003007.1 coordinate 4,203, forward strand.
CGAGAGGGATCTATAGTTTGGCAAGTTTATCTGGAGCTACGCGGCGTCGGTAAGAGGCGAGGAAAAACATGGCGTATATCTGTCAAACGTACAAATGGCGTACGGTACCTATTTTACCAAGTAAAACTGAAATTACAAAGGTAACTGACAATACCAACGCCACTGGATGAATCAATATCAGTCAATTGACGAAGTGAGAGGGAAGAACATACGCACGCGCTTGCCAATAAGAAGTCAGCTGGTCCATAAAAATCACCAATTATGTAATCGGAGGGTGTGGTCATTATGGTTTTCGTACAACGTTGCCAGAGCTTTAAGAAGCCCATAACAAATTTGGAAAAGTGTTCTCTTTTAATATTCATGAATTGGAAAATAATGTTAATAGAATAAATCTAAGGAAACAAGCACATTATAAAATTAACGTTCAATCATATTTTTAATATTGTTAATAATAAAAAGACCCATTTATAATTATTATCACTACATAATCAGTACTTCAACTTTTTCATAGTTAAACGTGGCAATGCCGAATGTTTTCGACTGCATTTCTTTCACGGTTTCAGATAAACTTGCCAAAGTATACTCTGAAGAAGAGCAGCAGACACAATCATGTTCAAATGAATTATTTCTTATTCCACAGTACTTTAATTAAAAAAAAAACGATTCTGTAGTCAAATGTTTGTGTCAGTGTATCGATTTTTTCAACTATACATTGGTTGATAACTTTGTACATAATCCTATATTTGATCCCAGATTAAGTGGTATAATTTATTACCAATATTTTCGTTACACCCTGTATGTTAGATCTCTTATTTAAACGTGGTCTTCAAGTAGACTTTTTCTCCTGATAGGTACTTCCCCACACTAAAATCATCTTTTGAACTGTTAAAATCGTAAAAAATTAACATGTTGAAGTAACAAAAACAATATTACAAAATAACAATGAATATTACATCTTTATCGTTAGTCACATCATGTTTTCTTTAACTCGATCCAAGTGTAATTTTGACATTAAACATAACTGTCACGTAGAAATGTGTAATTTGGCAATACCGTTTGGTAAGTTCACCTCGTCTTATATCATTTAGCATTGAAGTACATAGACAAAGTACAGAGATATCTGAATGTCCTCGGATACTTCTTGCCGATTACATTTTATCGTTAATAAGTATGTACAGATGAGAAGATGAATGGAACAGTTGCAATCATGACAGAAAGTTTGCCGAGATAGTGTTTATTCATTACAAAGAGTGAAATACTTTCTTAATTTAAATCCATTTATTTTATAAATGTGTTTCAAGCAAATACGTTTTCATAGTCTGTATTGATGAAAACATCAGAAGATGATATACCGGAAAAAAAATTGATATATTCATTAAAAGCCATGTTCTGCTTAAAGCTATCATTAATCCAACAACTAGGTCTAGACTGGTAAAAAAACTGTAAAGAATCCATGCTGGAAAGAGACAAGACAACAAAGCTCCTCTGTGCCGGCACACGAGGGGATTGGAGGTGATGAAATGGCAGACCAGTTAGCTGAAGAAGGTTCTAAAGGAAAGTTCATAGGTCCAGAACCGTTTCGTGGATTCACAAAAGATTACATAAGATGAAAAATGGGGAACTGGCAAGTTAACAAACACCAACTCAAATGGTGACACAAGGACACCTCCTTACAAAGAGTTAACTGAATAAGGTACAAGGTCGTTAAAACTGAGACATTTGGAGACAGTTACCGACTTAGTGACTGGACACTGCACCCTGTAGGGATTTACAAGGACTAAGACGGAAGCAAATTAGAGAGAAAACAATAAAGCTATCACAACTACTGAAAATCCTCCCAGTTAAACTGATGGCCCATATAGCAGACACGAATTGAAGAAGATACTATGGGATATTGTAGAAATATTCTGTTCAAGTACCTGGTGACTTTATCCTTTTATTTACCTCAGTGAGATAGAGACACAGTGTGTATGGCACCAGGGATTTGCTTACGTAGTATAATTGAGGATTTTATAATTATGACGTTTTTTCTGTTTTATAAGATTTTCCATGCGTTTACCCAAATGTAACATTTTGTGACAGTTTTGTTATTGTTATTATCATTCCAGAGCCATGTTAATTTAATTTAGTACATTCACCGATTATATTGGAAGCTTATTTAAAATCTATCTAGTTAGATCCTCTGACAGCGGCATAATTAAAGAAGTATTAAGGAAAATACTAGGTACACGTTATAAACATATCTATTTTAAATATTCTAGACATAAATATGCGTTGCAAACGACGCATGAAATCCAAGTTTTCCAATTTATATGCAAGTCGCACTCCTCACAATGGCCTTTAATAGTTTACTGTTTACCAAGTTCTGCAGACATTAGTGCACCCAATAAATTATTTAACACAATTGATTAATAGTTTTGGGAAACGAAATTCATAAAATTGTCTCTCTACGTGTGCTCGTGAGATATTTTTGATGTTTTCCTGACAATCAAATTACCAGGTGCTCAAAAATAATGTTTGATCATCTCCTGTACGAACCTAGTCATTAAAATAATTGAAAAGAAATATCTAACAATAACAAAAATAAAAACTAACTGTATCTTAATACGTTAACTAAAACTTGTGAATGGTAACGGTTAAGATTTATAAAATAATGTAATAGCCGTAAAAATTAATCGGAAATAAAAAACAGTTCCTAAGTCACTATATGACATAAGCATAATCTATAAGTACACTTCAGACTTGTCCTATGTCAACCCTCATGTAGCTAACTTCTCTTGTAGTGTATGTACATCACAGCATATACGGCGGATGATTTGAATCATCCAAAAGTTGAACTTAAAAACCTTGTGAGAATTAAGATATTGAAAATAATTGATTTTTCATTATGATTTTGTTCACCACTAACTATCAATAATATGGAGAGAACATCATATTTTTGTTTAACACCCCATTGCCAGGTATGTTATTGTGTTGTATTATTTGGTTTGAGGTTATATTACAATTTAGTGTGAAGGTTGACCGGTGACAGAAAATCGTACGTACTTGGAAAAGATCAATATAAGCGGTTTAGTCACATTCACCAAAAAAATGCAGATTTACAAAAACCTTCAAATTGGCATCCTGTCCATAAACATTCACTAATGTATCAATGGAATTTATTGCAATACCATTTTTATTAACAACCATTACCATTTATTTGGGAACCACAAAATATTTGATTGATTGAATGATTATTATATAGTATCTAACTAGTGCGGAAAAGTCACTCTACTCACGTATTGGGTGCACCATTTTTTCTACTAGCATGCGGAAAAAAGCCCAAAATTTAATATAAAGACGCACACTTATAATTAAATACGTATTAACAAATTAATTATTATTATTCGAGAAATAAAGGTGACCATACACTTAAAATGTCACAGCCAACAAACTCTCAGCTTTTAGACGAGATTAAAAAGCTAAGAAATTTTGTTGAAGCTAGCGAAGTAAGAATTTTGATGCAAATTGAATCGAAATTAACAGAAAAGATCAAGACATTAGAAAAGGAAAACTCAATTTTGCAGGAAAAAGTAGAGCAACTAGAGAGACAAAATAAAAAAAATAATATTATTATATTTGGCATCAAGAATACTTTACCGGATATATCAATTACAAACATATGCAATAAATTGAACATTCTCCTTAATCTACAATTGACAGTTGATCAGATAAATAACTCCTATAGCTTGGGCAACTCACCACAAGCACCAGTTAAAGTAGAATTTATATCGACGATCACAAAATTACTAGTTCTGAAAAATTGCTCAAAACTAAAGGGTACTAATATTAAAATCTCACACGATTTAACGACATCTCAACGTGAAGTAAACGACATACTTAGAAGACATCTAAAAAGAGTCAAAACTTCTGAAAATAGGTGTTATATAAAAGGTGCCAAACTATACGTCGATAACGAGATTCTTTCTGTTGAAGACATACTAGCCTATGAGGGGACTGAAACTGATAGCTATAATACTGTACATACAAACAGCGCTCCCAGTACACCCACTGTAAATAACTTTGAAAATCATTCAGCACCGATCTTGCAAACTCAACCAGTACCAAACTTAGAAAAACCCAAGAAAGGAGAAAATTCTAAAACTCAAACGAAGCAGCCAGACTCTACTCCTAAAGCAGAAGCATACAAAAATAACAGTGGTAAAGCCAGAACACGGTTTGGTTCTACAAACTCTAACAAATAATTTATTTTTAGTGTTTAGTGGAAAAAAATAAATAAATAAAAAAATAAAATAAAAAATAAAAAAATGAATGCATATATTCAAAATTATAAGCATAACACTGTAGACACTAGGGTCATTAAAAATATCTCTGACTTCAATACAGTATATTTAGAAAAGACGGTTGGCAAATTTAATATAATTCATTTAAATATACGTAGTCTCAGTAAAAATTTTGATAGTTTATGTATATTTCTAAATAATTTTAAACTGGAGTTTGATATAATCGTTTTAACAGAAACCTTCCAACTCACTGATTCTTTAGATGTATTTTCACTGGATGGGTAACCTTTTTTTAACTGCAATATACAGATCACCAAATTCATTTTCAGCGCCAGATCAGTTTAACTTGGAACTACTAAGATATTTAGAAAAAAACAAGAAACACCAGACACATGTTATAGTAGGTGATATGAACATCGATTTGCTAAGTAGTGAGGAACATGTTGAAAATTATAGAAACTATTTAAACACCTACAATTTCGAATCGTATATAAATAAAATTACAAGACCTGCTAGTAAGACATGTTTAGATCACTTCTTCTTTAAAACAAATAGAAATTTAAAAGGACAGCATAGTTTTATTTTTGAGAACGATATAACGGATCACTTTCCAATAGGATTAACTATACGTATTGACCAAGGAACTCCAAATGAAGAAAAATTATACTACAAAAGCTATTTAAATCATGTTAAACTAAAAACCGATTTACAAAATGAAAAATGGGAAGACATGTACATATTAAAAGATGTAAATGCAGCATTCGACTCTTTCGTAAATAAATTGAAGTATCATATAGATAAAAATACAAAATTGGTAAAAATAAAAGAAAATAAACAGTTGGTAAGAAAACCATGGATGACTAAAGGTCTAGCGAATTCGATTAGGGAAAAAAACAATCTGTACTCATTAACTTTAAAAAACCCTGAAAATAAAAAATTGAATGAAAGATATAATAGATATAAGAGTAAAATTAAATCCCTAATAAACATAAATAAGAGGAATTATGTAAATACTTTAATACAAAAAAGTGAAAACTCTTCTTCAGCTTTGTGGGACTGTGTGAACAAAATTTGTGGAAAGAAAAAACCTAAACCAAAAATCGAAAAATTAACAGGAAATGGGAAAGTATTAACAGCTGCTATTGATATAGCAAATAACTTCAATAGCTACTATACCGAATTGGGACAGAACTTGGCAAACAACATATTACCTCCAGATGACTTCGAAGAACATTTGGACAATATCGATAATACTATGTATATACATAATATAACTGAAGCTGAAGTGAAAAATGTAATACATACACTAAAATCTAAAAAAGCACCTGGTTGGGATAACATCAGAGTTGAAACCATTAAGGAAATAAAAGAGAAAGAGAAAGAGAAATTTCACAACCGTTAACTTATCTAATAAATAAGAGTTTTAATGACGAATGCTTCCCAGAATGCCTCAAAATTGGAATTGTTAAGCCACTATATAAAACTGGCGACAAAACATTGACACAAAATTATAGGCCAATATCGCTGCTGTCAGTTTTTTCGAAAATTATTGAAAAAATACTAAAAAATAAAATAACCAAGTTTTTAAATAAGTTTCAAGTACTAAATGATAATCAATATGGGTTTAGAGAGAAAAAATCGACAGGGGATGCAATACACGCTTTAATCTCTCAACTATACAATGCTTTAGATACGAAAACACCTGCAATTTGTATCTTTATCGACCTCTCTAAAGCTTTTGATACGGTGTGTCACAAGCGTTTACTGGAAAAGATTCAATTTTATGGACTACGTGGAAAAATATATCGTGTAATAGAAAACTACCTAAAAAATAGAAAACAATATGTGGAAGTGGATGGAGTATTTAGTGAACCAAAAACAATCACCTATGGCGTACCACAAGGGACTGTACTTGGACCTCTTCTCTTTACCCTATATATTAACAGCCTGATGGCAGTGAATACAAAAGGAGAAATAATAAGTTTCGCAGATGATACAGTCATAACATACAAGTCAAGAAACTGGCAAACGCTGAAAATGGAAGTTGAAGACGATTTTAAAACAGTTAAAAAATGGTTTCAACTAAATAAACTAACGTTAAATATAGAAAAAACTAAATATCTGCCATTTACATCTTACATAAATAATTTGCCGAATCTTGGTGCAATATATGTTGATGAAAATACTCAAATTCCCGAAGCCTCATCAATTAAGTACCTAGGTATTATTATAGATAGGCATCTGAAATGGGATCTACAAGTGAGAAATGTTACTAATAAACTCAGAGGGTTGCTACATAAATTTAAATATTTACGCGACTTTTTAGATGAAACCCAGTTGAAAACTTTATATTTGTCCCTGGTACAATCGCATCTTACGTACGGAATTATTGGTTGGGGTGGTGTGGCAGATTGCCATTTGAAACAGTTGGAAAATATGCAGAAATGGATAATAAAGCTAATTTTAAAAAAAACAGTGTTTTACCCCAGCGATGCGCTTTTTATGGAGAGTACTTTTTTTGACATGAGACAGTTATACTGCCAAAACATTCTAATAAACATCTTCAAAAGAAATATAAATATACTTTTTCCACAACATAATTACCCTACTCGACGTAAATGTACTTATCTCACAATGAGCTCAAAGACCATTGGACAACGATGTACGACCTATTTTGCACCAAGACTCTTTAATATGCTACCAAATAATATTAAGGAAATAAATAAACTGCCACGTTACAAATATTCTGTAAAAAACTGGATATCTAGTAAAGACAGACATATTTTTGATGATTTCATTAATTTAAGGTATCTAAAATAATTTATTTATGTTTATTCAATTTCATTTTTGGAATATTACAAAATTTTATCCCAATTTCAAAATTAAACGCAAAGCTAAAACGCTTATTACCCGATTAAGACCTTAACTCCCGACTTTGACCACAACTCACTATCAAGACCTATCACTATATATTATATTATCACTAAATTATGTTGTTTTATGCTGTTTTATATCATTTTATTTTTATATGGTTTATACATGTTATTACAAATTTTATAACTCGCGCACAGGCATTATTATGCCTCAGCGATGTATCAATGTTTATTCTGAAAGATTTGAAATTGTTTTTATCAAATTGTATTGTATTTTTATGAATAAACATTATTATTATTATTATTATTATTATTATTATTATTATTATTATTATTATTTATGTATTTATTTTGATACAATATCCAACGGGACACGCCCAATTCCAGGATAAGGTGAACAAACACAAATATGTTCTACATAACAAAATCTATGATAGAAAAAAGAGTTAATTAAACAAACCATATTAGCATGCATGCATAGGACACAATGAACACACACTGAAAAAAAAACTTTTAGAACAAGAAAAAAAGTGTGTGTTCAGCATGCCCATTTCAGCTTTGAAATGAATATACAAAATTACAAACTTACAATGTTATAACTTTACTATAACAATTAATTAGTTTGATTGTGGACAATTGACAGTTTAAAATATGTATCTTTGTTTCGATATTATTTGAATAATTATAAATCATCTTATATAGAGGAGACGACATATACGTTTGTCCTGTAATAGTTCTGATAAAATATCTGGTTTTGACGAGAGCTTACCCTAGGAACACGAAGATATAATAAATTATTAATATAAATGCAATCAACCTTATAATTAATAATTTTAAACAAATATATGCTTCGGCCGGGAATCGAACCCGGGCCGCCCGCGTGGAAGGCGAGCATTCTACCACTGAACCACCGATGCTATACATATTAAAATTCTATGCAAAGCTGGTATTCTATGCAAAGCTGGTGATCTACTAATTTGTTCGGATAAATTTTTACTATCATTTCCATAACTTTTTTGTTTGCATGTAGATTCCTCTCGTAAAATTGGACAAAATGATATGAGGATTGAGGGGTCTAGCACATTTACTTTTCGAAATACAGGGTGTTGAAATTTTGAAAACTTGAATGTTTTAATTCGGTAACTTTAAAATGGATGGATAAATTGATTTGACATTTGGCAGGTTGTTTTTAAATGTAAAAGGGCATATTTTGATAGAAATAGTAGTTTGTGCAACTAGTGTGGATATGATGGCCATATCGCACGAGGACGAAGTTCAAGTGCGATATGGACAATCCACACGAGTCGAACAGCATATTTTTTCCAAGACCCACTTAAGAAAAAATCTAGAAAATAAAAATTTCTATAAACTGTAATATAACTTTAAATTGGAAATTTAACAATTCAATTTTATGTTTCCACTAATTTTTTTGTGGTAAACGTACAGTTCTTGAATGTCCAATTTGTATAATGCTACGGTTTCTTTTTTTTAATATATACGATGCTGTTATAAGTAGATGTTGCCAGTCGGACTCCCTCATGAAGGGTACCGTACCATTATCTATAATAATGAATATTCTGCTAAATATTTTAAACGTCCACCTGTTGTCGTTATTAATATCAAGCAGAACAATTATTTAAAACTAAAATTAACAATAAAAAAAAACTTCTTCACGGGGAATCGAATCCGGGTCTACCGCGTGAGAGTCTGGTTTGCTTACTACTCGACCACCGAGGAATATGCAAATTGTTTATCTATAACGTCAGATGTATTACATAATTTTTGCTTAAAAGGAACTAAAGTTCCTACCGTGTGTCCCGCGACACGTTCTACCTTTTTTATTAAAAATTGTAGCAGAATTGTAATAAATTTCTCAATATCTCAGTCGTTTGGTAAATTACAACCATACAAATATTCATTTAAAATATTCAAATGTCAGTATACTCCCAAAAATTTAACAAACTTACTTTCCGCACAATAATAGAAGAAATAAATAAACTTTGACATTGTTTATGTTGACATATGCTTTCCACTCTTCCATGAAGTATGTTCATTGTTCTTAGAGTTGGACCATATTTCTCCCGAAATGACACAAATGGAGGAAGATACCTACACTTTTTAAATAAAGAGTGGTCTGAATTTCTTGATGAACTACTACTAAATGAAAGACAAAAAATATAATCCCAGCATGTTAAAGCAACATGTCAATCTGCTATAAATGATTGGGAATTTCTCGTCCGCACTTTTAACGATAAAGTTATCGGGAGGTACATGGAGTTTCTTTGGCATCCAAGGTGTCCAGATATTACCCCTCTAGACTCCTTTTAGTGGTGCCTCTTAAAATATATAATAATATTCAAGTAATTTTACATGTTTTCAATGGTGCAGTTTTATTATTTATTATTGATAAATGGATCATGAACGTTATCAACGTCTTATAAAAATAAATTATCTAGTTATTTCTGAAGTGTCTATTGTCTTTCAATTTTTATCTGGGAATTTCAAAAATGTACAATTGTGCATATTTTTTTTGCTGCTTAATCACAATTTCAATGAACATCTCTCCGAACAAATAATTATTTTTTGCTTTCCCTGTATTTCAGACAATGTTTTAAAAATATTTTACCCGATTATGTATCTACATGTCATGCCGAGCTGTTCATCAAGAATAATTTTTTTGTGATATGTAAGGTAAACTTTTTCTTCGTCTGTATAAAATTTATGTTAATATAAATCGGAAGTAAATTTAAACATTCACAGCAATACAACATAAGCATAACCTACACTTCATCACGATTTTCAAAATGAACACGATAGAATTGTGATCTTATGTCAACCCTTATGCAGGTAACTTCTCTTTTAGGGTATATACGTCAATATACATCACAGCATAAATGGGGAACCATTTAAATCATCCTAAAGTTTTTTTAAATCGATATAAAAACCAAGTGAGAATAAAAATATTGAAAATAATTGATTTTGCCCACCACCAACTACCAACATTGAGAAAACGTTTAACACTTGATTGTATACAATGGACATCGATGAGACAAAATCTACTCAAACGGATAATAATTTATTGTGAAACGGTTAATTGCAAACATTTATATGAAAAAACAATTTATTGCATTTCCATTTCTATTAACAAAGAGCATTAAGTAATACCATTATTTAAAAAAACAGATTATTATAGTTACGAAGCACAATTTATAATAATTATGGATTGTTATAATAATTAGATATTAATAATAAATTTTAATGTTTTAGAATAATTGCGTTATGTATCGGTATAATGTTCATTCAAAGGTTGATAGATTGATTGGTTCAGCACCACCGGTCAGACTTTTAGAGTCCTCGACACCTCAGCCCTTAGGCTTTTTGTGCTCTTAGTTGTGCCGTTTATATATAGAGACCGATAGCAAAGATTACAGAATAAAATATTCTGTAATCTTTGACTAGGTCCTTCTTGGATGCTCTTATCCTAGGAGTCTATGTCTCCAATGAGATAATGTTTCACAGTCAAAGATAAAAGGTTTGTTTGCTGTGTTGTCGTTTTTGCACGTGTTTCCATTACGACTGATGTTTAGTTTGAGTCCAGCGAAATATACAACCACTTGCAGTAGTTTTTAGTATTCCAAATACTGGTTCAGGACCAGTGAATGCTGTTTCATACACCAGCTTTGTTAGGATGTCTGCCTTTTCATTTCCTGCATTTTCCTTGTACCCGGGACCCACTATTGAAGGGTTAAGCTATAGACACAACTTGACAATTGGATTATAAGAAATATGCGTGTAACAAATAAATTGACTCAACCCTTATTAAAACGTGGGATTTTCCGATAATAAATGCGTACCCTTGATAGAAATGAAACAGATTTTTCATAATTCTGGACTAAGACAACGAGAATATTAATAAGTATGTATGTATGTTCGTCTATTATCAGCTTTACAAAACATAATACTGCACTTCAGATTTGAAGGATCTAATAATTAAATACTTTGTGAATTGTTCATTCAAATTTTGTTTTTTATTTGTTGATAAAAATAAGGTCAAAGTTGTTTTTATAACATGGAAAACATCTAAATTTGTTATGGAACTTACTTAATTATTTATTTTTTCTGGTAGAAAGGAAATCGAAAATAAAATCCAGGAATTCAATCTTGTCACTATTTCAAGTGCATTTTTGAGAGGCACAAATGAATGTTTAGTTTATTTTCTGCTATTAACGTTGCATACTTAGATTTCAAGTTTATAATAGGGTTCCTAACAGCGACATCTTTATGTTGTCTCTAATTACTTAGAGCATGCAATATTTATAACAAAAAATGATAGCACTGGTATTGCTGGTATGAAATTTGACATGTTTATCATGAATATCCCTATTTTGTTGTATTGTTTCAGATGGAAAATTTGTCACTAAAAAAAATGATTGTGTAATTTTATAACTTACTTTTTTTTATTGGTGAACCATTTTACCTATTTAAAGCACGCCTATTTAAAGCACGCAGTTAAATCGAACTTTATAAAACGCGCGTGTTTTAAAGTTACCGTGGCAACATCAACAACTCGAGAAACGAAGTCTAAATCTATGGTCTAAATCATGTCTAAATGACAATTTTTTTATTACTGATCTGACAGGAGTAGTTTGTAACGTCAAAACTTTTATTCGAACAATATTTAACAATGTCAAATTTATAAATTAAAATGACCGTTGGTATTGTTTGAAATATTAATATTTCGATGTTTCAAGTCTTAAGAAATAGTATTTAAATTAATACTATTGACATTCACAGAACTCAATAAGGTTGAACTGCCATCAAAATACTAATTAGTTTATGTTTTTCTCATTTCCATGACAACGCAAGGTATACATCATATACAACACGAATTCAACCATTTGACATTTAGTTCTTATTTCCATCTATGATTTCCATTTCTTGTTGTTGTTGTAGTAGTTATAGACCAGTATTTATAATTTCAAAGTGCACCAATAAAAAAAGCGTAAAGTATTCGTGGATAACTGGTCTTTAAAACACTTGCTCTATTTCGAGCACTCCGGCTTCGAAAATCGCGTTCTGTGTTGAATGTCAGGTTGATAGAAGTCAGTAAGCAGGCAGTGTTGCCAAAAGCAGGAAAATTCAGTAATAAAAGGGAGAAAGGGAAAAAGTTCTCAATTACCTCGGAAACATGTAGATTTTGATAACTGGCAACACTGTCAGTAGGCTGATCTCCCCATGACGAGAGCTTATTTTCCCGACAGATTCCTCCCAACCACGTCAAATTTAGTAGTTGAGGTGCGCATGCGTCCAAGCAGCCTTTAACCTTCTATTCTATGTGACTGAGTATAAGCTGATTGGCTCAGCTGGTAGGGTATTGAGCTCAGAGGTCGTAGGTTCGAAGCCAGGTTAGGGTTTGATCGACCGGGTTTGAGCCTTTCTTGATTTCTTTTCAGTTTTATATTTCTTATTTTCTGATATTTACATATTTACTTCAATATTGTTATATGTTACTACTAAATTTGGCAACGTTGGAATCTGTCGGGAAAATAAGCTCTCGTCTCTCCATGACGTCCGATACGCTTTGCCGAAGAGTGATGCATGAGCCCTCATGTTCTATAAACATTGACCTGACCTAAGATGATGACAAATGTTGGGAATTCCATTATTTGTCTGGAAATATTATGATTGCTTAAAATGTGAAAAATAAAAAATTTTATCTTTTTTTTTTTTAATAAATTACCTAGTCAAAAATAATAATAAACATAATTAATTCCAACGAAGTTAAAATTAAAATGGTTTTCATAAATTTTCTCACACCCATCCTTGAAAAGAACCAGTTTTTGCTTCACACATTCCGAATGGATATTTTGTAGTATTAAAATCTACACCTCGAGTATCGTTAACTATATCGTCACTGATAAACAGGTTTTGCAAAAAAATACGTCAAAAAATGTCAATTTACGCACAAGCTATATAAAAACGTGGTTGTTAATTAAAAATTCCAAGAATAGATGATTCAAAAAAACTCATTTGAACTGTGTTAGAACACATTGTTTAGGGTGTCGACTGTAGCAATGATGCGATACAGTAGGTTTGTTCCCGTAGCAAGTTCCTAACTGTTATGGACATATTGAGTCTGCGCAGTATCAAAAAAGCGTTCCAGCAGAGCCTGAACTCTGATACTGCGCACACTCAATATGTCCGCAACATGTCCATAACAGTTAGGAACTTGCTACGGGAACAAACCTATAGAAGCAATGTCAAGCGCAGGTATTAATTGGATGGGTGACCACTAGGGGTAAAAGCATATCACAGCTCGCAGGCATTATACCTATGAGCTCGAGGTATAATATAGACATACCGTCTTTTGGGGAGAGGTTAAACCGAGGTTCAGAGTCCATATGGATGTTGGGCTCGATAATGAGCCCTACCACAAGTTGGAACATTTACCAGGTTGTCGCTCAAAGTTTCCTTCTCTAGGTCAGAGAATCTGCACATGGATCTGTCACTCACATCACTTCACTTTGACTTGGAAAGTTATCTAGTTTGTCCTTGTGGCCAAATTTTTTGTCGACTTTGCGATGCAGCAGAGAGGTTCCGGTCCAATGAATAGCATTGATGAGCCTTATCAGGTCATTTCATTCGCCAATTCCTTACCTTTATGACCCTTGATCGTACCCTGGTACTTAGACTACCATGCAATACAATCCATATAATGTATGTAAGTACTTTATAAGAATAAATTATTATTATTATTATATTGAAAAACAAATACTTTTCTAAAAATCTAACAACAATTTCGTTATTGTTCTGATGTGATCAAGATGGACGAAGAATGTTAAAAAGCTCTATACTAGTAGCTATTTTTAAATACCTAATTCATGAAGAAATACAATAACGGGCTTTCCCACAATCGCCAATAGAGTAATGTCAGTGCCCTCTCATACTAGGAACTAATTCAAATAACGTGCAATTGCCTCAAGGCTACATTTCAATTTTAGGATTAGTCATGTTGGTGAAAATGTATTTGGTTAATAAAGGGGGGAAGCCCCTTGAAAAAACTCATAAATTCAATATTATTATTGAGTTATAAGTGATGGAATATACATGTTCCAATTTCTTGCATGCAAATTGACTGAAAATGCGCGCGCAACCACTTGCAAGCATCGCTCATCGCTTAATCGCTTAATCGTGTGTGGACGTACACACTAAAACTAAGCCAGTTTAAAAATATTCTTCGTGTATTCTGTTATTAACGATCTCAACTGATTAAAATGGTTGCTCCACTGCTATTGTTTACGTATTCGATGACCTCTACGTTCTTTTTTCTTCGAAATTAATTCTCGAATCATGTCTATAGGCAAAAGTATGCAGAATGCAAAGTATGTTAAAGTTATGTAAGGCGGATTATATCAGGAAGCCATGCTACTTTCTCCACGCCTTTATGTTGGCTACATACTACGAAAGTGATTACTGATCACACTTTACTGGTTATTCAGAATAGCGTTTTATATTATTATGAAATTGAATGACGATATTCTCAAGAGTATTCGATAATATAAATTTAGAAGGAAATTATTAATCTGAAAATACAGAAATTAAGGAATCTAACTGATTTAATTATAAAAAATCATTCTGTAAGGTTTCTCTCACTTGCTTGGGTGAAAGGTATGTACTTTATTCAACTGATCCTACACTTTTTTGCCGTGCTCCCAATTTGCGTTCTACGGAATTCTAGGAATTATGTGATTTTTGGTAGAAGCAAAACTTATGGGTCCATTATTTCATTCATACGTTTGGGTTGTGCTCAACAGCCCAGGCACAAACTGAATCTTGATATCATTTTCCATGTTATCTATTTCCATACCAGAAGCTTCTTCACCGAGAGAAGAGTTATTTATAGACAAATAAACTGATTTGCTTTTCCCCCCTTTGTTTAAAACTAACATTGCTTATTTATTATTAAGAAGCCATATCAACGTGAAAATATTGGGAAATTTTGATGTAAAAAAAATGATTTATCCGAGTGTAATTTCTTTAATGTGAAAAAATTTGTTCTCCTTTATGCACACCTCCATACAATTGTTCTTCAGAAACTATAAAAGTCTACGAAGCACAATATAATATTTTGTTATAAAATATAACAATGCTATTTGGATAAAAATTGTTTTCATTACCCAGAAAAAAACCTAACATCTTCAATAATATTCCATCACTTTAAAACAACAAATTAAATATTCATAGTAAATCATTTGAAAGTTTTGACAAAAATTTACATTTTTTAAATAAGCCTATAGATTATTATCCTCAAATAAGATCTACTTTATACCGAAAAAATGAATATTTCAGTATAATTGTACATTTATTGTTACGAGAAAAAAAACTTATTTGCTACAAATCACATATTTCTTCACCCGTAAGAAATCACATTAGCCTACAAATTATGTGGCAATTGAAACAAAGAATTCTCACCCCACCCTTCCCTATTATTCAGTAACGGTCACCACCTGTATACGTTTGGCGTCAGTCTGCATGTGAAATTAGATCAGTTTTTGCAATTTTACTAATTATTTTGTTTTTGTGAAGTATGTGGTTAAAGTGCTCTGGACAAAAATAAGTTTAATAATAGAATGAATGAATTGTTAAACTTATGGCGATTACAAGAATTGTGAGATATCTTTGAAGGTAAGGAAATAAATGACAATTATATTCAAGTAGGTAGAAGTAACAAGCAAGCAAAATGTACACATTTCTCAATTAAACCTGTCAGATCTACTCCAAGAACTCCAAAAAACTACTATGGGGAAAGCATTAATGTGCACACTTAAGGATAGACAAGGCTATCTTGTGGATACCATTGTTGGTTATGTTTTATATCATGTAGGTATGTTTAATTTTAACAATGTATGGTTTCCATTTTATAAATGTATGGTATCTATTTCAAAAATGTATAGTTTTATGAAGTCTCCTTTAGGTAATTGGTTTTCCATTTGATTATCCGAAATCCACTCATGTACCTGCACCCATATCGGGTATGGTTTATATTATTTAAAATTGAGGTTAGCGTTGTTCTGACCTCGTAAATATTGTTGATTGGAGCGAATATAAGTTATGAGAGCAATATTTCATTACCAGGTGTGAATCGAAAAAAGATTTTCCGATCCAAAGTCCTATCTGCATAGCCAACTTCTCATATTTGCCTATCTCGTATAGAATTTCCAGATTAACCTCACCTTCTTTACTCCAAACTGTTCAAACCAACTTCTCTATATGGTAAACTGTTATTACTATGAGTAATTTATGTTCAAATGTCAATTTTTTTATTTATCGCGCATAAAATAATCATATTTTATAAATGCGTAATTAAAATAACTCAATTATTCAAATGGAATATTGACATTAATGAAACAGAACATTGTTCATTCGTGATAATTGCTAATTGTCATTATCAATTATTCCTTAATTATTTATTTTTTATTAATATCCAGGAGCTAAGTGATTACTGTTACCGTGAGATGTACAATTTGACTTTTGAACATTGGATTAAAATATTCAAGATTGAAAAAGCTGAATCTCATTTTTTTTTGTTTATTCACCACATCAACCGCTAGGCCTATTAGCGGGAGTGTAATGTGAAAATATTATTTTGTTAAATAAGTCAGTGCTCTTTAGTATAGTTTGTCACATTGTCCATTTTTAAAACTAGGGAATCTTCAATTTGATCAGGTAGTTAGCCCTCGAAAAAGTTCATCCAGTCCTGTATGAATGACGAGAATAATCTCCGGCTAGATCTCGGATAGGACGTATACGTCCAGGCTGGGGCCCACCAGGTGTGTGGGGGGGTGTTCGCCGATGCCATATTTGCATTCAGCAACCAAAAAAACCCCCCTTAACGATTTTCGGTTCGTCTTTTTCGAATGTGTCTGGAAAAGCCTAGGAGAAGATGTTCAGGTCCAGGTTGCAGTACACCAGGTGCTCGGGGGATCGTTTTCAACGTCAAATTCTGCTTTAGCGACCCATAAAACTCCCCCACAATGATTTTTGGGTTGTTTTTGACACTCTTGTCAGGAAAATTCTCGGAGAGGACGTCTACGTCCAGGTTGGGGCGCACCAGGTGTGCGGGGGGTGTTCGCCGATGCCATATTTGAATTCAACTACCCAAAAAACCCCCGGGCGCCAAGTGTTCTTCCTTCCCCGCACGAATTCTGGGAGTGTTCCACGGAGATGACGTTCGTCGGCGTTCCTGAGCCCTACGTGGCCAGGGTGTCAATTTGAACATCATAATCGTGATCAGCAACCTCGAAAACCCCTGAGTACCCATTCTGGGCCAGTTCTGACTCTTCTTACAAAGTTATTAAGTTGTCCGAAAGGCGTCTCAAAAAATGCATTTTTCGAATGCATTTTTGGCTACAACAATGCAATTTCTGATTTTGGACAAATGAAAACTAGGTAACTTTTTTACAAATAATTTTTGCAAGCGAATGCCGAAAACCGCATTCCGATCGGTGCTGCCCGAAAAAAAATTTTTTAATGCCTTTTTTCGCGTATAATGACGCGAGTATTAGGAGATGGCTAGAGGAAAGTTGAATGTTAAGCCGCGTCCACATTATGTCGAATGGTGTCGATCGACAACTTACTCCAAGAATTGCTATACCGGTGTACAAAAGCATCGTAAAACCAACTAGTTTTAAACTGGGTATAAATTCTGGTATAACTTTATTCCCAGAATAACAAACTATACCTAGTATAAATCTCTCTTGTAAAACCGGCCCTTAGGCTGCTATTAGTATTGAAAAAACAACTTTCTCTTTACCTTTCCATTTTTATTGTATTAACAAATCAAACAAACTCGAAAATCAATATATTTTTACACACAAAATTGACGGTGACAGTCAAACTGATGAAAATAGAGCGACCAACAAATTCTCAATGACGTGACCAGTTTGATCAAAGTCAGTTTGCTGCTAATTTGACCGTCTGGCGAGGGTGTGCTGTGGTCTGGCATTGCGCTAACAATTTAATATAACTTTCATTTATTTATTGTTATTTATGTGGGGTAATTATTGTTACTATTTTAAGATTTTCTTAAAACGGATAAAGGTGCCCGATTACGGATGGTAATTGGAATTTTTATTTTGTCGAATTTATAATTAATTCTTAAAAAATATTTTTATCAATTAATATGTTCGAATAAACGCAGATACCTGTTTTTCAACAAATATTATGTTGTTGGGTGAGGTTAACAGGTTAGCCAACAACATTTATTCTAGGTGGACCAGTCATGGTACTAGAAAAAAAGCGAATTAATGCTTGTCTGAAAAGGACAAACCAGGTATTTGAAGTTTTTTTTTGTTACGAAATATTAAATGATAATTGGGAACATAGATTTAATATATTCAATATCAGAAGGATATTTTTAAAAATTTAAAAATTATGGTTCATCCCTATGGCTTAATAGGCCGAGTAGCCACCTCTTCAAATCTAATCTAACCACATTAGATTCGACTTTAACTTTAATATAAAACATTGAAAATACACTTTCTGCAAAAAAATCATTTTTCCACTACCAGCTGTGAAGTTGACAATTATTATTGCTTCTTCTAGCCAACTGAGAAATTGAATTTCTCTATTGGTGGTTAATAATTTTTTCTATTGTTAACCTAGCTCAATAATGAACAGATTCATATATTTTGAGAGTCCAGGTATACCTAGTAGTTAAACAAAAACTTGTACAACATAATTTTGTATACCCAGGAGATTACCTTCAACATATTTGCTGCTTAAAATTACCTATCGAGATAAAAATATTTGAATAAAAATGCTATTAGTTTAAAATTCGCGCTCAACCAAAAATGACAGATGACATAACGAGTACGTTCATGTTATTATATCAAAAACTTACAATGTACCTGTCAGTCAGACAACGGTTAAACGCTTCTCGTAGTGCGTTTGTGAATTATTTTTAATTTTTGTCTTAAATTTGAGTAATAGTGGAAGAAATTGTATATGTTACCAACGAACATTAACATTAATGTTCGTTGATGTTACCGTGAAAGACCGAAATTTGGTGAATGTCAAGATACACCGGTGAATGTCAACATTCTCAACGTTGCTTGACGTATGTCCGAAATATTGTTGAAATTTCATTATTACTAACTTACACCGGCGATTGTCGACATTCAGGATGCACTCATGGTGTATCTTAAAAAGAATTTTTTATTTTGAAATAAAAAAAATCCATAGGTCTTTATTTATTAAAATAATATGGGAAAAGGAATTTGTTGAACTCACAACAAACAGTGGAACATAAAAATATAAAATTAAATATAAAAAATAAGAACAATATCTTATTTATTGCAACAACTTAAACTACCGTGGAACTTCGAATTGCACTAAAGTTCCTTGCTTTCACAGCTGCATTTAGTCGTGGATCACTTCCTTTTGCAGTTACAACGTGTATAGCATTGCCCTCCCCTTTTTGAATTAGCAGAAGCTGCTTCTCTTAGCGACATTTCTTTTGTTGAAATTTGGTCCATGGAAAGTTTTCTTTACAAATTACGAACTGATTACGGGTGAAAAGCTGCTTCAAGGTACCATTTTTGTTAGCTAATCTATAAAAGTCTGAATCCTCTATTCCAACAACAACCGCTAACACATTTCGAGGGACATAAGGGACTTGAATTCTTCGGTATCACCAATTTAGGCAGAAGGAAACTTTTTTTTTGAGATTCGCAACATTTTTGTTGCTTGAAGTAGAAGATTCTCTTTTGCAGCTACTCTTTTTAAAGAAATTAGCTCGTGTTGTTCAGTCAGTGCTTGAGATGAAAATGTGTTAGGTGGCGGATCAGTCAGTGCCTGAGATGAAAATGTGCTAAGTGGCGGATCAGTCAGTGCTTGAGATGAAGACGTGTCAGGTTGCGGGTCAGTCAGTGCTTGAGATGAAGACGTGCAGGGTTGCGGATCAGCTCCAATGGTATTTTCATTATCCATATCTGTTTCAACATAAGCCTCTAGCTGTTCTTCGGTCTCAATGTTTGAAATTTACCCGCGAGGGATTGATGACGATGTTATACCCCTTTTTGGCTTAACGCCAAACAGGGCTTCATAAGGACTCTGGCGTATTCCTTCGCGATAAGTTGTGTTTTAGGAGAATTGGACAAACGGCCAACCTTCTGACCACTTGTTTGAATCATTGTCTTACATACAAGCCATTGAATACAAGTTATAATCTCTAATAAGAAAATTAAGTTAGGTTAGGGAGCGCTGTCAAACGTTGCGTTAGACTGACCAAGACAAAGCTAACTGAAACAAGGGGCTGGAACCGTCTAAAAACTTGTCGCGACCTGCAGTGTCCGAGAATCACCGGACCTCATTTGTGTTTGTCGAGATATACCGGTGAAAGTCCGAATGTATAATAGAATCAAGAAATGTTAGGACTTTCACCAAGGCATTTGACATTTGTCGACATTCACTACTTTTGGTCTTTCACGGTAACATAGCCACAAGCGAAATAATCTTGGTGCTCGGTCAATAGTATAATAGTCTTCACCACCTTGGTGTATAATATACTATTAAGTTGCAGAAAACTTAAAAATTACGGTTTCCAACGTGTATTTACTCACTAAACATTAAAGTGAAATCACTTTTTAAATGAAACTAACTGTTTCTAATTAATTCCAGTTTAATCATTCTGCTGATATTTTAATATATCAAAATAATCATCAATATTTAAAATTTTCATATATTTTTTCAAAAAAGTAACAAAAGTAGAGTACACAAAGTGAGGTTCCAAATATTATATTCCAAATAATAAGATATTATTATTCATTGAAATACCTTCCAAAATATAAAATATTATAAAAAATCTTGTTCGTAAGTTTTTAAGGTAATTGAATAATAATATTACAAATTAAAATAAAATATTAATTAAGTCGAGAAAATATAGACAACAATACAGTAATCTATTTTATTACCATTTAAATTTACGTTTAGACACACAAAAAAAGACAGACTGTGCTGTCGTATTTATTGTGGAAAAATTGAGTTATTCAAATTCACTTTATCCTCAGTCTCAGTGGTCAGTACACGAGCACTCGTTGTTTTTATTAGACAAAGTTACCTAACCTGTTTTAGTATAATATTGCAATCGTTAAATTACCACCAGACTTCAAAAATAAACGGAATATTTTGATAAACATTCCTTCATAATTTCTATACAGCCAGTTTGGAAAAGAACCAATAAGAAATACATTATTTATTTGTAAAACGTTTAGAAATAGTTAAATCAGTTTGAAAGATTACTAAGAACAATAGCAAACAATCCAAAAATGTTTTAATACAGTCAGCTCACGTGTTTATAGCTTATGTCATTGATTTTGGAC
Organism: Galerucella tenella; assembly: GCA_910591685.1. Classification (NCBI taxonomy): domain Eukaryota; kingdom Metazoa; phylum Arthropoda; class Insecta; order Coleoptera; family Chrysomelidae; genus Galerucella; species Galerucella tenella. The sequence continues at coordinate 25,740 of CAJUYH010003007.1, forward strand.
AAACCTTACTTTAAAGATAAGGCACAGAAAATTGTATTTCAGAAACTTTACTCACGAGTTTTTTTATGCACGTACCTCATTAAACGAGTGACTAAAGATTTTTTTGACACTAGTGTTTAAAGTGACGTACCGAATGTCAAACCCGTGCTTTAGATGTGGTTTCTGAGTGACGAAAGTAGAAGAAGATTATTTTATGTTTTAAGTTTTGTCCAATTTATAGGTTTCAACAATTCTAATGGTTGTATATACCGCCTAAAAGAAAAATTAGTCATCCTGTATACGAAGGTCCTCTATTATATTTTGCATAAAGAGCTAGAAAAAAACAACAGTAGATCAGTCTGAAGCACTATTGTTTGCATCCATTGGAACCAATTCTCGCAGAAGTATTTCCAGTTGCTTGATGGTACATTAAAAACATAGTTTTTCAAGGCGTTTACTGCATCTTTTGGGGACTGGAACCTTCACCCCGAAGTAGAAAAGTAAAAAAAGCGTTAGGACTAAGGTCAATGTTTTCTTTTTTTTTAAAACTCATTTGTTTTTCGAGATGTGTGGGTACCTGCATTGTCTTGATGAAGGATCGTCGCTGTGGAATACTTGGAATATCCAAACAGTCGACTGACTTTTATCTTTGATTTCATAAAAGTAAATTAAGGATTCCTCACCATTAACAAAATTGTGTTTTTTTTGGAATTTCCAGCGTTAAATCGGCTAACAGTTTTTTGACCGTCATAGGTAGAAAGAGTTATCGACTTTAAAAATTCAGTTCATTGTACAGCTTTAAGCGAAGCGGTCTGAAACTTTAGCGTTAAGGTAACTAACTGAGCAACAGATAATTTTGACGTTTGATATTTGTTGACAGGCGCCTAACAACACTTAAAAAGCAATACTCGCAGTAAATTTACAAAAAACTGGTCTTGAAAATTGCAGAGTAAAATTTTCACAAGGCTTCAAACGTAAATTCTCAGAAATTATTGAATAGATCTCTCCTGTAAGTTCCTTGTGGCATTACTTATTCTTTTTTCTTATTCTTTTGGGTATCAAACCACAAAAATGTTTTTTATTTTTTATTTCGACGTTTCGGTAGCGTTCCAGCTACCGTTGTTAAGATTAACTAGTAATAAAATTGACAACGGTACCTGGAACGCTACCAAAACGTCGAAATAAAAAATAAAAAACATAATTGTGGTTTGATTCTCAGAAGAATAAGAAAAAAGAATATTGAATAGATCATTGCAAAACTCCGGTATTTCCAAAATATCGTCTCTTGTGCACATCCCATATGAAAACAAATATTTCGGTTGCATAATATGTCCATTTCATGAAGTTTTGGGTCCAAAATATCCTCGCTAATAACGAAAATTACTATGTCAAGTTTGGTTTACAAAATACAGTGCCCTTGACAAAAGAATCTAACGACATCTTACCTAGAGAAATTTTTTATCTTCTATTCATTTGCATATTGACATTGATTGAATTGTAAATCGTTTATCTTAATTCAGATAAATAATATTCAAAAACATAGTTTTTTGGTATAAATTCTTTGATTTTCCGATAATATATTGTGATTATCGGATAAATATTTTTTTTTGCTTAGGACAATGACGCACTCAACAGAGTATCTCTAAAAGTGTTGAATAAATTAATAAATTGATGTGTAGTTCCAAAGTACAATAATACTTAAATAGTATATTAAGTATCAAGAACGGTAAGGGTTGTTTACCCTTATTGTATTACCCTTAACGTTCGAAATGCTTATACCATTTTTTGCGCGATCGTATTGAAATATTAGAATTTCGAATGAAATAATTTTTTGCGCGATCGATCTTTTTTGTTTATTTACAGCATTGGTTGTCAGGTCGTTGGGTTGTGTATACCGGTTTCTAAGTCTAACACGTCGGTAAGTGATTTACTTACCGTTCAGACGTCGGTAAGTAAACTACGTCTTAGCCCTACATACATTTAAATGGTCCTGAATAATATATTACTTCATTCATTACACAAAAGAAACGAAAAAATAAGAAGATTGATATTTTTTAATGAACAGAATCGAACAGAACAATATAAAAAGTAATAAATAGCATGAAAACAATTTCACCAAAATGCAAATTATATTTTAAACTGATCGAGAAGTATAAATGTCACTTTTGACATTTCGTTCATTTCGAAGAAATTTAAATTATTTTATTCGAAATTCGAATATTTCAATACGATCGCGCAAAAAATGGTATAAGCATTTCGAACGTTAAGGGTAATACCGGTCTCCAGCAAAATTGGAGGCTTCGCTATTGCTGTCGACCGGTAAACAACCCTTACCGTTCTTGACACTTAATATACTATAAATTTCTTCGAAATGAACGAAATGTCAAAAGTGACATTTATACTTCTCGATCAGTTTAAAATATAATTTGCATTTTGGTGAAATTGCTTTCATGCTATTTATCACTTTTTATATTGTTCTGTTCGATTCTGTTTATAAAAAAAATATCAACCTTCTTATTTTTTTTGTTCCTTTTGTGAAATGAATGAAGTGATATATTATTTAGGACCACTTAAATGTATGTAGGTGAACGGTAAGTAAATCACTTACCGACGTGTTAGACTTAGAAACCAGTAAACACAACCTACCGACCTGACAACCAATGCTTTAAATAAACAAAAAAGATCAATCGTGCAAAAATGTGTATTACTGATGTGATATTTCAATAATAGTCAGGGAGCCAGCCACACTTTACGTAGAATGTCCCATTTGAAGCGACATCCCCAAAGCAATCACATAAGCTGCCAGTCAATTATTTATGAATTACTTCGCTCAAATTGCAATACGTACTTAGCAAATAAAAATGTTCAGCTGATAGTTTCATCCTAAGAATTCACTAACTTGATGTTATTAATGCGAATCGTACATCTATTATCCAAGCATTTGAATATGTTTTTTCCAAAATAACTAATAATAAAAAAAATTGTGCATTATTGACCAGACCCAAAAATACCATTTAAACCGTCGTACATACAGTTATTTTTCAGTTGGAAATATTTGATGTATGTATCTGATTTATATGCTTGCAACATATTGTAAAGTGTTAGATTATTTGAACAGTCATATTTTTATGATTAGGATGTCTGGCTGATTTACTTTTCCTTCTTCACAATTACAATAATTTCTTTATTTTTGCATTGTCTTTGTACCTTTTTTGCTTATATTATTATTGTATTTTGTGTTTTCATTCCAAATAGGTACCAGCACTGTTTCTCTGATGTTTTTAAGCATTTTAAAAGTCGAATACAACAATGTGGCATAGGTGATTTATCAAAAATAAACCTGCTGCAGCCATTAATAAAAAATTTACATTTTTTTCCCCTCGTATGAGAATAACTCACATTTCATATATGTTTTGGTACAATTGCATTGGTCCCCTAAGAAGGAAACTTTACTCTCATTTAATATAACTCGTAACTGTCACGGTATCCAAAATTGCAAATAATGCTACCATTTAAAACGATCGGATTGTGCAGGTTGATTTACGAATAGTTTCCGATATTCTTCGTTTGTTGTTCTATGACAAATTACACATGACAAGTGAATAATAAAGTTTTGGCTTTATTTTGATATCTATCACTGTCTATATCTATATCTATATATCTATATCTATTTTTGACAAATATCTTAGCAGAAAACGGATGGTGCCATTATATAAAAGATATTACGTAGTATAATTTATTTTGTATATTATAAACATTTTAAATAGAAAAAAAAACCTTTTATTAGCTTTTTCTATATAACGTAAAAAGTAGTGAGGTAATCTTTAATGGTATGTGTAAATAAATCGTAGGTAAATAAAATTCGAACAGAATGAGGGGTCGAACGAGTTAATACGATAATTAGGAACCTGGGAAATTTGTAAAAACCGGAAAATTTGTAATTTTTTTTAAAGCTCATATTAATGTTATTGTTCAGTTGTAAAAGATAAAACTTGGTACAAAAGAAAGTTCTTCATATGAACTTTATATTATGTGGGAAGGGCAGACGCTAGGCGGTGGTTACTTTTATCGCAATTGCAATTGTAATTTTTTGATGTGACAGTTTGCAACGTACCTGGATGTGTTATTTCAAATTTTAAGACAGTTTTGAAAGTTATGGATGTAGAGACTATTTGTAACCAAAAGGAGTTTGAAACGATTGAGCACATACTTTTTGATTGTCCAATATATCGTTGTATGAAACAATTCACCTCAAATTACCTAGCCGACATCAATGTTGCAGCTGATTCACTGAATAATATTACAATAAATTCAGCTAAAGCAATTGCTAGCTATGTTTGGAATGTTCTAGAGCTCAAAGCCTGAATAACTAATATTTATTTTATCATTGTAAATAGGTTTATACATTGTTCTCACCCTTTCCATGGAATTGTGAAGATTTGAAAATGAAATAAACTATCTATCTATCTATCTTATCTAAGTTATGGATGTAGAGCAACAAAACGTTTATTTTTAATTGGTAATAGGATTGTGCGAAGTTGGCTAAAAACACCACCGAAGCTGACCGGTTATGCCAAGCGCCAGCTTGTATTATTATATAGTATGTATCTTTTTAATACTCCGTTCTTTCCGGCGGTCTGTCATATTCGGCTGCGTTCTTGGTCGTTTTTGGCCAGTCGCTCCCTTAATGAATAACCCTGTATAGGTGAACCATGAAGCGTTGTCAGTCATAATGAAATTTTAAATACTCTGAGATTAATTCTATGAAATAAATTGATATTAGAAAATGAAAGGGTGGGTGGAAAATGCCAAAAGTTGAAATGAGAACAAGGAATGAGTAGGTATGGTACCGATGTTGGGGTACCTACTTATTGAAAACTAATAAGCCAAATGGAAAAATTTGAAAGAAGTGCTCGTTAACACTTCCAAAAATACCTCATATTAACACTAATGGTAATTGTATTCAATACTAACAAATTTTCCATATATAAAATCACCTAAAAGGTATGCCGCGCTTTATTCACAATCTTTTAATAATATTCAATATAATAAGCTTCAAGTGATCAGACAATTTTCTTTAAATGAAAGACCCTTTTCTTCGTAATTTGTAGAACTTCATTTTCTTAGTTACATTTTTAGTAAACTTAAATATTCAAATTTCATTTGATTTTTAATAAAAGTCGTTTCACCAGTGAACTACCTTAAACAATATGATTTAGTCTCGTCTGATTACTGCAAATAATAAAAATTTGCAGACTATATCAACTGTTTCAATGTCTTTTTGTTTCAAACTTGGGACATACTCATTCAATAAGCTTCAAATATTTCGAACACCCTGTATAAGGATATGTATTTGGAAACCATGCACTTCTACATTTAGAATAACAAGAATAAAATACGAGGAATAAATTTATATTTCAAAAAATGGAGAGATTTTTATTAATTTTATCAATTGACATGAAAAGAAAACAAGAAATTCTAACCACATTGTCCAAACGAAGCAAGTGTAACCTACTAAAACTGCTCAAAATGACCTCCATTGTCCTTTTTGCAATATTGCGAACGGACCTTCTGATCACATCTGTATGATTTCTGATTTCTCCGCAGGCATTCATTATTTTTCTAAAAAGTTCTTCTCTGCTATTGATCTCGGTAGCATATACTTTTGATTTTAGATATTTTAGAAAGTGCATAGAGCAGAATGGAGGTCACTTTGAGCAAATTTTGTAGGATAGACTTGCTTCGTTTGGACAATGCTGTTAAAATTCCTTGTTTTTTTTCAGGTCAATTAATAAAATTAATAAAAATCTCTTCGTTCTACCACGAAAGTGAAAATTTTGTCTGCAAAATTTTAGTTTGCTGCTTGGCAATTTTGCGAATGACATTTTTAACAAAACCACGAGCCGTCAGGCGAGTGGTTTTGGATTAAATGTCATGAGCAAAATTACCTAAAAGCAACAAACTTGAATACAAGAGAAAAATTTTACCTTAAAAAAATTTTAAATTTAGTGGTATTCGACATGACTATTTCACGAGAGAAAAACTAAAAAATCATATGTTTAAACGTTTTATTTATTGCAAACTTCAATTATACAAAGCCAAAAAAATAATAACGTTATGAAAAAAAAATTACTTATTTATGTAAAAAGTACAATTATTATAATTGTACGTTGTAGCATTATTTTGGGGATTGTTTTGCATCATAACCTGTGATGAATTTAAACTAGAAACTGAGGATTCCTTTTCTTTATTTTCATTTTCTCGAAGGTTCTCTATAAGTTGGAAATGGTGTTCTTTATTTAGTTGTAAAAATATGGTTTCAAAGAATGGACAGAAGAATGTCCTGTAAGCTTAATTACTTCTTGTTCACCAACTCCTTCTTTTGCTTATGCAGATATTGCAGAAGCTGTATGTGAATGATTGGTTATTTTTATTTTTTTTGTGACTATACCAATTGATTCTGCCAATATTTTCGTCCACTTTGAAATTGTATTAATTCCCAATGGTGAATTTTTGTACCATATTCCTTTCTCCCAATTTGGATATACTGTTAAAAATAATCTTGTTGTTTTTAGATAAGGATTGAATTCTCTTTTTTCAATAATTTTTAAAAATAAACGAACGGGACACATATTGTAGTTAGCATTATTTCTTACCAGCTATTTACTGCCAGATAAAGCTTTTGATCCTTCTTGTGTCGTTTTGGAAAAGATTGGATTATATTCTACCCTGCCAGTAAAATTACCTTTATTATCATATTCTTTTTTAAAGTAATTAATATCACAATTAGCAGCTTCATTTCCACGCCATGCTAATTCGAACGAACATAAATGAAAAAACTTTTTTTGTAACCCATCACGATTATCTTCAGAATAGCTTTCTACCATTTCCATTAATTCTTTTTTGGTAAACGCGTTAGAACTTCTTTTTCTGGTTTCAGGTTGAGCTTGAAGCTTTTTACGTTTTGTATCCCTGGACAATCTAGCAAATTTATAGGTAATATCTTTAAATGGATCAATTTTGATGTTAAATTCTAGAAAATATTTTTCCTGAACCATTTGAGCAGTCGTATTCCAAAGTGTTTTCACACTAGCTTCAGTATAATCAGTTCCATCTCTTTTTTTCATGTGAAAACCATAATCTTCAAGAATTTTTACTATAACTTGTTCAGAAGTATCCTTTTCTAACGTATAATTACGTGCGTCCAGAAACATTTTAAACTGTTCCACGCAGACTTTTTTGTTTTCATTGTATTTCGCGGTATACTTTGCTTAATTGTACTGTTTATTTCATTTATTAAATTATTTCCAAATCTTGTATTATTCATGTTAATAATACTTATTTAAATTTTTGAAACAGTTTTAATAATTTTTAGACAGTTAAATAAATAAATAAACAACTTAGTTTCCTTAGAAACCACTACCAAAGATTTTATATTGAATTTTATCACAGAGTGATAGAATTTTATACACATAGATTTGATATATTAAACGTCAAAAAATTGCCGCGACAAGAGAAAAATTTGCCAGTTCAAATCCTTCAAATTTTGTCAGTTATCAATTTACTCTAGTGAAATATTCAGGTATAAATTTATTTCTCGTATTTCACTCTTGTTATCTTCTGTAAGTTCCTTGTGGCATTACTCATTCTTTTTTCTCTTATTCTTTTGGGAATCAAACCATAATAATGTTTTTTATTTTTTATTTCGACGTTTCGGTAGCGTTCCAACTACCGTTGTCAAGATTAACTAATAATAAAATTAATAAAATAATTTTTGGTCCCTATCTGACACAACGAAAAAATATGACAACTAGACAATCAATAATATTTTGAAGTTTAAGACTACAAAACTTTGTTGTCAAATTTTATTAAGGTGAAATAAAATATTTTATTTTATGAAATTCTTGTTATTCGAAATGTAGCTTGCAAATACATATCCTTATACAGGGTATCCTTATACAGGGTCGAAACTTATTGAATTAGTATATCCCAAGTACGGCCCTGTAATCACTTTTTTTAGTCGTCTGTGCTCGTAAACATACACACTCAATTGAATTTCTAGGATGCTTCTCTAGATGCATTAAATATATTCAATTTCAAGCTAAAAAATAAAAAAAAACCTCTCCGATACCATTGTTAACCCCCAAAACGTGCATAAATTATAACTGACGGTAAATTTTTGGTAGTAAAATTGTCTGCGGAAAAATAAAAAGGAAATGAGTAGATTCTATTTTTATACTCTTTCCAATTATAAAGGGCAATTTCAAAAAAATCTATATACAGAGTGTTGTTTTTAGAAAAAACGAGTTTTGAAATTCTTTGTTAAGCCGGACCTGCATTATCTTTATGGAATTTCAAATATTCAAAATAATATACTGGGTAACTCGGAAATTATGAGGTTCGAAAGAAATAGGATACATTTATAAAACACCCTGTATCTGTATTGAATATAGGTTTCCGGAAGCACCAAATTGATCCCGATCTACAGTTAAATGACACCCTGTATGTAAATGATGGAGGAAGAAAAAGGGACTTGATATTTCTCTGACTGTATCAGTCAACTATGTACATCATTTATATCCACTCTTCCTGCTCCTTTACAACGTCAACGAAATATTATAATATAAAATTCCAACATTAACATGGATTTCTCATTTTTAAAATTGTTCTCAGCTCTCCAGCTTTAAATATTTTTATTTTTAGGACAAAACCATTTTACGACGCAAAACGATCACTTACTCACCTGAATGTTACTTGCCATGAAAACATCTTCTTAGCTTTCTTAGGATCCATACTGTTTGCTGAAGAATCGTTATCCATTTCAGAAGTCATTATAAAAATATCCAATTTTGTGAAAAAACTTTAAAACACAATATAAATACACTAAACTCGAAAGATGAGATTATAACATGCTGCGAACTGAACCACAAATGTCAAACTATCTTCAAAAATTAATAGAAATCGGCGGAATAATACACTGAATCCTTAATTGGTGTGACGCGCAGAGCTATACAGGTTTATTTTTTCAAATTTCGGAAAAAAAATGTTAATTTTTATAAGATTTATTCGTTAAAACACTACAATTTAAGCTGAAGGTACTGACTAGATTTGCGTTTACTCGTTGAAATAGAAAGTGAAACATGCAATAATAGAATCCTTTCTAAATCTCTATTGGCTAATAGTGAACTCCGAAACACGCGGTATATTGAAAAAAGAAAGTTCACCGGTCTGATCGTACATACGACAGTTATGGAAATACTTTTGATTTCACGCAACGTATCGTCTCTTACAACTTAATCTAGCAGTTTATTTTATATTGACTGAACATTTAATATCATATTAAAATCAATTTTATCAGGGAAATGTTTATTAATATCTCTGGTTGGTATGTCATCGAGATGATACCTATTTTAAATAACAATCACTTGTTGAATTATTCTCTGATAAATTAAATTTTGTCAGTATTAATTGAAAATATTGATTTGATTTCCCAAAAAAATCAACAAAAAATTTCAATGAATTTTCCATAAGAAACATTGTTACGGATTAAAAGTAAAACTTACCCTTTTGTCAATTATTATTATCAAGTACATCATTGTCATCAGTATCTTCTGTATGTTCCTTGTGGTATATTATTCATAATCCATAATTTCTTGGAATGATGATCAATTTACAAAGGAGAAAACTTTCTTAAAAGATGTTTTAAATAACAATAATTACCCTGCAGAATTTGTAAATAAGGAGATTAAGCATATAGAGAGGGGCTCATTGTTAATACCCCATAACAATAATATTAATAATTCAGCTAACATAATTTTTAGGAACTTAACAATACCGTATGTTAAGGGTTTATCGGAAAGAATTAAAAAAATTGGTAACCAATTCAATATTAGAACTAGTTTTAA
>CAJUYH010003008.1:0-35619 GCA_910591685.1 Galerucella tenella
CTATGAACAGTCCTAAAAGCTGGGCCCGTATTCTTAAGGGATTAGTGAGAATTTCACCAATGACATGGGTGTATTGCATGGTTGCCTAAAACATAAGAGTTTCAAATTTGTCGTATTTTTAAAGGCAATAGTGAGATCTGCAATATCACCGGACGAAATCCAATACGCATGTTTCTAAGCTTCTCACCGCTTTTGGCGAGATTCTCTATCGGTCCGACGGTCCGAGCCATGAGAGATTGAATCTCTCTCGTTTCAGGCAACCCGTAATGCATCAATCTCATTGGTGAGATTCTCACTAGTCCCTTATGAATACGGGCCCTGGACCCGTATCTTTGAACATTCGACTATTCGCGAGAATATCGAATGGATTTTGTTCGTACGAATGATTTCACACGAATCGAACGGTACTCGAAAATTCAAATAGCAATATCTTCCAAACACAGTGGCGAACAGCTTTGTAGATCTTATGTGTCATTTTTTAGGTGAAGTGTACTGAAGAATAGTGTGAGAGTAGTTTAAAAAGCACGTGAGAGGAAGAATATTACATGTATAGCTTTTGGTTTATTTTTATTCTGTTTTTTCATTCTTTTACGTAAGGCAATATGAAGTTGAATTTGGCCCAAAAAGATATTCTCTTGGAATTCATCACGGGCAGTTTCTTTATCCACCCTATATAATTCCAAGAATTGCCGATTATTTAATGTAAAAGGATCTTTTCTATCAGAAAACCTTCTTGTCGTATCTTCAGCCATTTCCTCAGCATCTTGCAAATCATCAATTATTTGATGCATAAAAGCTTCATCTGCGTTCATTTTTCTTCAGTAGTATTATTTAACAAAAACATCGCTATGATTTATCTATCTATGACACGCTATATCCACAGCAGGTTGTTTGATATTTATTTGTTTTTGTTTTTCTGACGTTCTGCGCAAGACACTATTCGCTTACTCCCATGTGGGACTGATACGACTGATAAATTCATTCGTTTGCAAGTCGAACATTCGAGATTTCGAAGATACTGCTCGAATAAAACAAATCCATTCCCATCACATGAAATACGTGGGAGCATTTAGTCGAACGTTCCTGGTCATAGCAAACAACGAGTTTACTTTCGCGTAATTCTTATCACTGATTGAAATGGTCGACTATTCTATGATCTTTTCTGATTGCGGTTGGAACACACCTTATGTTAAACAATATTTAGACCCGTAACATTACTAAGAATAGCTTTTGAAATTATATTTAACGCATCGCTGATTGAAATAACTACTTTTTGGGACTAAAATTATTATTTATTGTTTTCTTAGAAAAATACTTCATTTGTCTTTGACTTCCCGACATTGTTTTCATTCGATCGGATCATTGACATGAAGGAACTTGCATTTTATCAAATATTTTGAGTGACAAAGCAATTTGCTTACGGGATTCAGGATTGATAAAGGAACCTCTGAAGTTTCGAAATTATTTTCAAGTAAAATATTACCATATATTACCTAATAAGGAGACCTACCAGACCATATGACAGGGGCATATATAAGGAGGGGTTTTTGGTACTTAAAGTCCTCCAAATATTTGAATTACGTTTGATACGAATTACGAAATACAAATAATATATTCCTCAATTTAGCTGGAAAAAGAAAGAGGTTGAATTTACTTTTGGAAGAATAATTTTCTGTTTTAATAGATGCTTCAAGCTTCAATCAACTGTCATTTTTTGAAATAGGTGCTCCAAAATCAACATACATGGTTATATAGTACATTCAATGACCTTCTTGGTATGCGTCATCGGTTTGTAGTTTATTTTATTTGCTATTTTGACAAATATAGCTAACCTTAAATTTGATAAATAAAATCATCAGGATCGTCAAATTCGAAGAGGAATAATTACCAGATTCTTTTTGTAACTGTGAATACTTGAGAACTGTCAAGAATGCTAATGTTTTTCCGTGTATCTAGGCCTATTTTTGTATTATTTAAATAAATATAACAATTAGATAGATATTCACTTTTCATAAATAATAATTGACCGTAAACAACAAAATACAGAACTGTCGTGGGATATTAGAAAAAGATTTAAGACACATTGCCGCTACGAAAGGTACGTCTGCATCCTATTTTGAATGTTGTAATTTCTCCCGAGTGATAGGTCGCACTTGCGCGTAATCTATACATCAACTAATCAAATATTTCCAGTTTATAATAAATTTGAACGGTTCATTATTGTGATATTTTGATTAAGATTAATCACAGACCTGCCTTTTTTCCATTTCTTCCTACGTAATGTGTTAGGTACATTAACAATCGATGAAGCACACCAATAAGGTTATACTCTAACCATTTCAGGTGGAAAAACTATGTTTTTAAAAATCCATTATTTCGTGAACTTGAAAGAATGCTTTTGGGCGTGGCATTCGATTTTTTTTTCACTTATAATTGCACAAGTGGTTTAAAAGCAGTATTGCCATAAGTTCCCACTAAATTTTCTGAATTTGGAGTTTACTCCAGAGCACTAAGCCTGAGGATTGAGTGGGGAATGGGAAACAATACCAGCGTGGTTCAAACAGAACTGGCTGGTATCTCAATTGTCACTTATAATTGCACAAGTGGTTTGTATTTTATCGGGTAAATTTGAGTTGTTTAATGAGAAACTGTTTCCTAGCAATTTGACGAGAATAACTGTCAACTATTAAAAACACGACAACGAAGGTGGAGTGCTTTTAGGTTGACAGTTATTCGAGTCAAATTGCTAAAGGAAACAGTTTAGAATTTGAACAATACAAATTTACCTAATATTAATACAAACCTCGAGTGTAATTCGGCAGTACAATTTAATGAATGAGAAATTTGGAAACATATCAATGCAAACTTTATTTATGAAACATTAAAAATAAACACATGTTCATTTTAATGTACAATTATTGAAAACGCAGTTATTGAAATTCATACTAGGAACAGTGATATTGATGAACAAATGAATAAGTGAAAAAAACCACTAGTGTATTTGTCGCTGTAAAAGTTAAAGCTAACTTTTGCCGCTGTCAAAGTGACAATTGTACTGTGGCATATGCGATTTTTTATACATGAATTAAATTGTCTTCAATAAAGCTTCTAAAACTATCAGATGAAAAACTCCAACACCCCCCCATGTAAAAGCTATTGCTACGTGACTGCCAAATGAAGCATTCTTACAGAAGCTACAACGAGTCTCCCATGAATTAGTTTCTAGAATAATTTCAGTTTGTTATTTTCTTTGTATTTATAGGTTAACTGTTTGACAGTCGATACCAAGCCAAATCTGAAAAGTCACTAACACTAGATTTTCTCAGTGTTGCCATACGTAATGCGTTAAGTTGTTCTTTACTATAATCAGTAATGCTTAAGTTGCAGTGCTGCAACAAGCGAAAAACTCAAGATTAACGTTTATTTTTTGGTTCATAAGAGTGAATGGTAAAAATAGTTATTTATGTATTAAGAGCGAAAAGTGATACATTATTGCTTGAGAGTAATGGTTACCGCGCGACACGAAGCAGAGCGCGGTAATTACTCGAAAGCAATAATGTCACGTTTTTGCTCGTAATACATACAACATTTTTTCTGCAATCACTCAATTGTAACCATTAAAAACAAATATGAAGTAGAATTCATGAAAACTTTCAGAATCTGTCAGTTTAAATATGTCAAATCAAATATGTTTCAAACTTTTATATCTGTCACTGTCAATACAATTGTGTTTGTAGTATCGGTTGTTATGGGCAACGAGCGTTTTGCAATTTGCGTAAAGTAACTCTCCTCAAGAAACGTCAACTTTTCGTTGTAAATGGCAAGCGAAAAAGCCTACTTTTCGATGTAATTGTAGCAAAAGTAAATTAATATCCTCAATTATTATTACCAGTATTCGTAATTAATTATTAAAAAAATAATTTACTGTAAACATTAATACTCTCATTAATTAAGTGATAATCTGAAGAAAAAAAACATTCCTTAGCGAAAGTGGGTCTGATGGAATGACTAACGGAAGTTCAAAATGTTTTTCGGATGTGGTAAAATAGTTGTTGCATTTTTAATTTTTTCTACTACAAGGTATTAATAAAAATGTAAATTGGGTCTAGCACATTTCATGCGATATACGACTATAAAGTAGAACTGGTAAAATATATATTCAGATTAGTGTCCAATACAGAATATCCATTTATTTTGTTAGATTAACTGAGATAACTAAACAAAGGAAAATTAATGTATTGAAATAAAGAAATGCGTTATGAATCATCTGTCATGGAAGTACCGTCCCCCCTATCGACATAAAAATTGTGGGGCACTTCTAAGGCAACAAAACAAGAGCAGTAGGTCGGATCACAAAATTGAGTTTCAGGTATAGGATAGTTTAAAATATATCCTTTGCTTCTACTTCCATTAATAACCTATATACTTAAAGACTCATTGTGTAGACCCAAAAGTGGGTTGAATAAATGGAATAGGGCGTTCAACTTGAAATTTTGACCCCATGTTTTATTAAGTGACAAATTGGATATTCAAAAATAAAATTACTTTAAATTTAGCCGCCAGATTAACAGAAAAAAAATGAAAATTTAATGAAGTTATGCAACTTACAATGCAGAAACGTCACTAGATTAAATGTTAAGTTGTTGATAGTCTTCCTTTGCTGTTCCACGTTCCATCTTCTTCTTCTTTCTCGTTTATTGTGCTTGTTCAGGACAAAAATGTCGACATCTGACTTATATCACTCCTGTTGTTTATCTTTTTGAATTTGAAGCATTTTATTAATAAAAGGCATAAAAACTTAAGCTTGAAAAGTTTGAAAAATTTAACACGGAATATCGAGTTATATTATTTACTTTGAAAATAATTAGAATAAAATTGATATTTAAGGGGGGCTGCCATAGAAAAAACGTGGGTTTTTTTCCCAATTTTTATAGATAATGGTACGGAGCCCCTCAGGCGCGAGTCAGACTCGCACTTAGCCGGTTTTTTAGCTCTCTGGGCAAAATATAAAACACAGCCCTCGAACTAGATCTGATTTTTTAATTTAATATTTTGAAATTGACAATTTAATCTTCCAAACTAAGATGTTTACCAATACAAAGCGATAAAAAACTTTTTCCAGTGGCACTTTATATTTTGTTGAATATAAACATAAAAAATGGGGGGGTCAAAAGAAAGTTGACAATAAAAATCCGGAATGAATAAAAATAAACGAATGCGACCGCTCCCAGTTTGTTGGTTATCGTATACTAGTAAATTATATACATTTTAATGAACTTTTTAAATGAAACCCCCTTTTTTAATTTCCGGATTGCCCGATATGTATAATACGTTGCTTCAAAGTACAGGGGTACAGGCAACTGACAGCCAAACAGCACTTGCAGCTTTAAACAGCCGCAGGTAACATCCAAAAGTAAGTAAGTAATCTTTATTTAGCTCCAAGCTGATTACAAACAACTAATTCTATTGATATACAATATACAAAAGAAAATAACTTAAAACTAAAATGTCCCATCTCTAAGGAATAAACTCACATTTTTATTGAATATGTACACATTTTTACTGTTTTTAATATCAGTTGGTAGCGAATTGTAAAGTCGAAGCCCATCAGAGAACAGTGATTTCATGAGAAATGATTTACTTGTAAATTCTACATTATAATGTTGGTTTGTACGTAATAATCGGCCATGGAGTTCAAACCTAGATACTAGTAGATCAGTTAGGTACTGAGGTAGTTTTTTATTAATTATCTTGTAAATCAACACCAGGTTAGCTTTTTCAACATTTTGTTGGACTGACAACCAATTCAAATGTCTAAACATATTTTCAATAGGAACGCGCCTACCACATTTGAGTAATATTCTCATACATTTGTTTTGCAATATCTGCAGACGAGTTAGTTGTTCTTTGGAGCATGAAAGTAACAATGATGTGCAGTAATTGAAATGAGGAAGAATTATAGAATTGTATACTAATCTTTTTGACCATTCAGATAACTCTCTTGCAATTCTCCCAAAAAATCCAATTTTTTTGCCTAACTTTTTACATAAATAGTCCGCATACATGTCAAAAGTCAACTGAGGGTCAATAATGACACCTAAATATTTCATTGTCTTTACTCTTTCGATCTGAATATTATTTAACACGATCTTATGATTTTGTGCAATAAATCTAGAACAATTGTTTTTAGAACCAATAACCATATATTTGGTTTTATCAGCATTTAGTTTCAATTTAGAAGCACATAACCAATCGTACAAAAGCTGCAGCTCATTATTTAATACAGTTGCAATTTGGTCATAATCATTGCTAGCAACGGATATAAGTGTATCATCGGCAAATAAATTTACAAAACACTTTTTAAAAACTTGACATAGATCATTAACATATATGATGAATAGTAATGGCCCTAACACACTGCCTTGCGGTACACCGTAACAACTTTCCACTTTACTAAAGCAAATGTTATTAATCCTCGTTACGTGATGACGATTTGTTAAATAGTTTTCAAGTAGTGTTAATGCCGATGATGTTATGCCATAAATTCTCAATTTATCAATAAGTTGCTTCCGATTTATAGTTTCAAACGCCCGCTTTAAATCTACAAACACACTTAGCACTACTTTATTTTCATTTATCTCCCCTCTCCACCTCGAACACACAAATTGTATCGAAGTTTCACAAGAATGATGATTCCGAAATCCAGACTGTCCCTTGTAGAGTAGACCATTCTTCTCAAAGAACTGCTGTAGCTGATCTTTTAGCACTATTTCAATGATTTTATCTACTACAGACAGAAGATTAATAGGCCTGCATTCTTCCGGTTTAGACTGGTAGAAGAATGTCAGAAAGAACTAAATGAACTAGCAGACCACATTAAAGTAAGATTAGTGTGCTTGCCGGGACATAACGGTATTTCTGGAAATGAACAAGCTGATGAACTCGCGAGAAGAGGTTCAGCAACAGCATAATATGTTGGACCAGAACCAGTTCTTGGGACCACAAAGAAGGTAGTCCGAGGGCAAATACAAAAATGGGTACAAAGCCAACATAGACTTCAGTGGAGGAACACTCCAAAGCAGGTACACAGTAAAACCTTCATAGGTGACACATGTGTAAAAGGGGCCGAAGACCTACTGAATATCAGTAGTGCTCCCAGCATCAGAACGGCTTCCAAAACACAAGAAAAACAAAAAAACAGGGGTACAGGGTAGACCAAATACAAGTTATCATATACTAGTATATTATCTAATAATTTTTTTTAAATGAAGCCCCCTTTTTTTTAATTTCCAAAAATGTATAATACGTTGCTTCAAAATGATACAGGGTGGACTGAGTACAAAAAAAATTGTTTATGGAAAGTTATACGTTACTGAATGTGATAAACAAATAAAATGGAATTTTGTAGCGTTACTTTATGGACGCACTGTATATGTAAGTGAGATTCAATGAATTTATTATACCGCAAAAAATTATACCTAATAATTTACAGTTGCCAAACTCCAAATAATCATCAAGTAGACAAAATCAACCAGTCGGTAAATAATATGAAACAAAACAAGTGCAACAAACTCAAGAGTTGGCATTGTTCAAGTTCATGTCTATTGTCGCGTACGGTTCTTTAAATGCTTCCGTTGACCTTAAAACGTAATAGTTTCCATCATTTTTTGTTCTTCTATGGTAATAGACTGGTAAAATGGATGTCGTTGTTATACTTTCTACCAATTTGATGGTTCGCGAAAGAAATTTTATACGTTCTTTGTCTTTTTTTTTTTGTTGATGGAATTTTCATGGTCGTGGGTGGGTAGTTCCGTATTAAAATTATCGTTACTTTTGTAGGTCACTTCACTACTACTGCGCACCTAGATCGAGATTAAATCAGATGATGTTGGTTAGAAATAGATCATTTAAAAAAAAAGAATTTCAACTTACAAGCAAACTTTAATCTATTTTGGGTCTGTGAAGACCATAAGAAAGAGGCCAATATGTGATCGTATGACATATGACGACCATAGGCGCAACTAGAGGGGGCTAAATCCAACTAAAGAGCCTAAAAACTCCACCCCCAATCTGCCAACTCGTTTACCTAGAACAAAATAGTGAGTTTAAACCTTAATATAAAATACATGCTATTATGGACATAGTATTTACTATGAATAAATGTTAAATTTTGACAAAAAATGGACATGGTGCAGAATTTATTTTTTTGAAGGTTAGAAAAGCCCCTCGCAGGGGCAACCAAAAGTTGTTTGTTGCCGGCGGTGTACCTTCAGCGGGGCCCCTGCGATGACCTCCCTTCTAGTTGGGACTTTAGCCTCCCCAAAAACCTAATGCTAGTTGCGCCTATGATGGCGACTAATTCAAAATATGGCTTCCACAGACTAGTTTTGGTCTGTTGGTGTATTATTTGGCACATAAAACAAGAACTAAAGTGGGGCCTATGATCCAGAGGCATGGATGGTGTCCCGTAAATTAGAGGCATAATAGATCGTTAAAAAATATTTAAAATACCCAAATGCAACTTTTCTCCAACATTCTTAGTTTGTGAGATACAGACCGTTTAAAGGTGTAGAAGAAATTTTCATTTTATTTCATATCTTCTCGGGGGGTGAAAGTACAAATTTAAAATTTTTTGTAGGTTATTGTCTCTTCAAAACACATCGACAGTATTTATTATGTCAAATTCTAATGAGTCAGTGGCGTGGTACGAGGATTTTGTAAACTTTTATTATACCATATTTTTGAAGCACCCTGTATTGAGAGCTAAAGACTTTTGTCTGTAATTCTTCATTACATTTTTGCATAAAAGGTACTCTTTAATAAACTCGATAGAACATTCCATTTTCAATATTTTTAACTTTTTATTGCAGTAGGACACTTTTTTATGTTGTAATGTTTTTCAACAATAAATTTGTATCACTAAATTTTTGTCCAATTCAATTTGGCTGGCTTTTTTAATCAATTCCAATTTTCTAATATTTTCTTTCAGTATTTGTTCCTTTGACTTATAACTTTTTCTTGCTTCAGATACTGTTAGTTTTTTCTCAGTTGATAACACATTAATTTCCACCTCTTTTCCTGTTTTATGGACTTTTGTTATCAACTTATGATTTTGGGGTGCAAGTCTAAAAACATCCGATTTCTTTTTCATTTTACTAGTTTTGTCATGTTGTGGGTCAACAATGTGTAAACCTTTTCGAACTTATGATGCACTCATTCTAGAAACATGAGTGATAATAGGTTCTCAAATTCTCAATCTCAACAGTTCAATGTAATTACTAAAGCATGGGTTTGACAGGTAACTAATAAAAAAATTCAGAAAAAAAAGTAAAAAAAAAAAAATTTAAAAAAAAAATAAAAAAAAAAAAATTTGTGGTAGTCGTGAATATTTTGTTGACACTTTATCTTCTCTTTGGATTACAAACCCATAAGAAATGTTTGTGTTTAAACTATTTTTAAGTGATCTACAAATTTATGAAAAAATAGCTTAAAAAAATGTTTCACTTTAATAAAAAGTTAAAAATATTAAAAATGGAGTGTTCTATCGAGTTCAACAAAGAGTACTTTTTATGTAGGGAATTTAATAAAGAATTGCATACAAAAGTCTTTAGGACTAAATACAAGATGTTTCAAAAATATGGTACAATAAAAGTTTACGAACCCCTCGTACCACGCCACTGGCTTATTAGAATTTAACATAATTTACACTGTTGATGTGTTTTGAAGAGACAATAACCTACAAAAAATTAAACATTTTTACTTCCATCCCCCGAGAAAATATGAAATAAAATGTGTATTTCTTCTACACCTTTTAATAGCCTGTATCTCACAAACTAAGATGGTTAGAGAAAAGTTGCATTGGGGTATTTTAAATATTTCTTCACGATCTATCATGCCTTTACAGTACTTATTTACGGGACACCCTGTATATTGGACGTTGGAAAATTCCCCCTTATAGCTACACTTTAGGGGTGCCATACCTGGAAATTAATATTGGGGAGTAACGTTGTCTATCAACACCCAATGCCTCGGCAAAAATCCTCTCGGTTCCAGGTCTAATTATAATTACCAGCTTACAATACATCCTTTAAGTTGTCCACCTTGTTTAATAAGTCGTGTATTGCAGATTTACATTTTTTCCCTTCAAAATATTAGTAAGACCAGCGACAAGTTTCACAGTAAGTGAAAATTTCCCATTATAAATATCTGCTACAATTTTATTCAATAAAATTTTCATCTAAACGCGTTTGTTAACTTTCCAATCGATCTGTAATACTTTTAATTAATGAAGAGAAGGCGAATTCATTTTACTTTTAATTGAAACGAATTTCTAACAACGCACAAACAAGCTTGAATCTGTGATAATACAAAAAACGCTCGCAAGTGAAGAAGTTATTTTCACAGACAGAAAAGGCTAAATAGATCATGTGTTTCTCCAATTGGAAAAGTCAACAATATTGTTAGAAAAAACATTATCAGTCGAGTGTTAGCCTTCAGTTAATTGCTTCATTTATTTTACTAAAAGTGTTGAGTTAAATATGTATCTCGTTTTTTTAAATACGAAGGAAACCATACAAAAGCAAAATAACCGGAGTAAAAAATGAAAAAGGAAAAATAATAGAAGAAGAAATGGAATATAAAGAAATATGGATGCAGCATTTTGAAGAGTTATTAACAGAAACGGAAGATACGGAAGAAATAGGTATACAAAAAGTGGATAACGAGGAAATAATCTCGAAACCAACAATAGAAGAAATAACGGATATAATTAATAAATATAAAAATGGAAAGGCGCCAGGTAGTGATGGAATTAATATAGAACTTATAAAATATGGAGGAGCCGAGCTGATAAAAAAAATATATCAAATAATAAATAAAATATGGGAAGATGAAGAAATGCCAGAGGAATTGAATATAGGTCAAATTATAACGATACATAAAAAGGGGGATCAACAGATATGCAAAAACTACAGAGGAATTACTTTACTTAACACAGTTTATAAAATAACATCAACAATTATACAACAACAATTATTACACGAGACAGGTGGGGTAGCAGGAGAATACCAATATGGGTTTAGGAAAGGAAGATCTACGACAGATGCTATACATATACTTAAACAGATCATAGAAAAGGCTAACCAATACAATATTGATTTTGAAATTCTATTTATAGACTTCCAGCAAGCTTTCGATTCAATCCGGAGAAATCAATTAATAAAGTCATTAAAAGAATTGGGGGTATGCGATAAGCTGAGAAGATTGATAAAAATGACTTTCGCAAAAACAGTAGCGGAGATAAAAACCCAGAAAGGAACAACAAGAAAATTTGAATACAACAAAGGAGTCACACAGGGTGATTCATTGTGAGCGACACTTTTCAATTTGGCCCTAGATTATGTATTAAAAAAGATAAGTAAAGGATACTTGAGAACAAAGGGAGGTCAAATAATAGCATACGCTGATGATGTTGCGCTAGTGACAAAAAATAGGAAAATTATGGAAGAAATGCTAGAAGAAATAGTGAAAGAAGGAAAAAAAATTGGTCTCAAAATAAATGAGGATAAAACAAAGCTATTGAGAATCAAAAAGAAGTGTGAATATAGGAATATTAAGATTGGAAATTATAATTTTCAAGAGGTAGATAAAATGAAATACTTGGGTATAACAATATCTAATGACGGAGACAAAGGAACCGGAATAAAAGAAAGAATAGCAGCCACAAATAGAGTATTCCATACCAATAAAAAGCTGTTAAGAAGCAAACTAATAAGTCAGTAAGAAGACGAAAATGAGGGTATATAAAACAATTATAAGACCTGTATTGATGTATGGATCAGATACATTAACAATAACGGAAAAACATCAGGAAGATTTGAGAATACAAGAGCGTAAGATATTGAGAATTATATTAGGAATGAAAAAAGTTGGAGATGAATATAAAAAACGAACAAACGTAAAATTGGCACATGGAATAGGAAAAGATATAGTGCAAAAAATTAAGGAACAGAGGATAAAATGGTTGGGACACATATAGAGGGCAGGTACAAAGTCAACAATATTTGCAATTATGGAATGGAAACCTTGTGATAAGCGGAAGAGAGGAAGACCTAAAGCCACGTGGTTACAGGAAGTTATAAGTGACCTCAATAGCATAGGAATAAGGCAGTGGAAGGAAAAAACAAAAAATTGGAAGAAATGGCGTCAGATTGCCGAAAAAATATAAGGAAATGAAGGAAGAAAAGGGGATTGATCCATCCCAAAAAAAGGATTTAGAGAGCTTTTTAAAGCGGCGCTACCCCCTCGGGGGTGTTAAGCCAATATGTATGTATGTATATTAGCCTTCCATCCACATACTTTCCAACTGCACAGCACTTCATAATCCTAGAGCACAGCACCTGGGAGATTACTGGATACAAGAGGAACATTTGCCTAAGTTGAAGCCTGCAGACATCCTAAAATTCCTCCGGGAAATAGGACTAAAGGAACTACTAGTTTCTGAGACTCTCCTCAGAAACTGAGTAGAAGCAAGGGGGCACAATAGATCTTTTAGGTCCCAGTGAATGTCACCCCAAAAACACACATACATACATACATACATACATACATAGCCTTCAGTTAATTGCTTTATTTTTTTTACTGAAAGTGTTGAGTTAATTATGTATCTCGTTTTTTTAAATACGAAGGATGTCAACAAATATCAAATATTAAAATTATCTGTAGATTAGAGAGAATGAGTTTTAGCCCGGTGAAGTTAGACCGAAAGTTGTCGTGAAATTGATAAGTTCACCACCGTAGATTTACTTTTTTAAACGGAAGTATTTGTTATTGTTCATAAAACTACAACTTATTATCTATCGATTCGACAATTGCACTAAACCGCCATTTTGTATTTTCGAAATCTGGAAAAACCAACGTTTTCAGGTGCCGGACTACTATATTTTCATACATTATGAAGTCGTTATTGTTATTCTAATTATATTTGTCGCTTAAAAAACTATTTTGTAAACATTTTTTAAATTTTTCAAAAATTGAGGGTTGAAATTTTTTTTTCTAATTTTGCATCACGTCATCTTATAGGGTATAAAATTACCTACAATTTTGATATACACTGTGGGCCGAAATAAAGGAGTACATTTTTTAATTGAAAATATTTTTTTTGTTTTTCGGGCGATTTATTTTTTTTTGGCAGGGCTAATAACCTAACATGTCTTCAACATGACTGTAAATTTGGAAGCAAAAATAACGTACAGGGTAGGACTTATAAAAAAAATATAAAACAGTGCATTTGAGCTCGTTGCAAATGAAAACTGTCTTAGCTAAAATTATACTAATATGCTTTTTCGGTAGATAAACTATCCAGAACACTTCAATGGAAAGGAAATTTTCCGAAGTTACCGGATTCGCGAAATACCATTTTTTTATTAAATAACATTTTAACAAATAACACATTTATGAAAATAGTTTAGTTACTTTAAAACTTAGAGTAAAATATTATGGATGTGGCCTGAATGTGGTATTATTAGTCTCAATCCTTGCTCGTATTGGTTCATGAAAACTATGAAATTCTGAACCTATTTTCTCAAGTAATAGAAAAGAAAAATGTTGGAATTGAGGGGTAAACCGCCGGCAAAAATTTTGTACACCTACTTCTACATTTGAAAAAAAACTTCCACATACTTCCACCATACTTCAACGAAACTTCCACATACTTCCACCAAACTTCCAAACTACTTCCAAACTGTTTTCAAGTTAGTTGACGATGTAAGAGCTCATGCAACCTTTTTGTAATGTAACACGTTTTCATAACGAGCATATAAATTCATAATTTATGGAAACACTCAATAGCATTGATTTTTATGATGTTTTACCCATGTCGACGGGAAATTTTACGCCAAATTTCGCATTGTCCACAGTCCACACGCTTTTTCAGTTTGTAACACCTATCACTAACACCCTGTATAATGACGTATTCAATAATTTTGAATTCGTTATTTTCACCGCATTTTGTCTAATTTCTGTATGAAACTTCCACATACTTCCAACAAACTTCCACATACCTTCACCAAACTTCCACATATTTCCACCAAACTTCCACATACTTCCACTGCGGTGTACACCTACTTCCACTTATAATAATTATATCAAAATTTGAAAGAAGTGAGCGAAACTCAACACAATAGCGTGCGCCCTAGAAGCGTCCGTTTGAAACAAAATTATTACCCCAGCACAAAAGTATACTGACTATATTTACATTCATCGTTTGGGGTTCCCGGCTCTCAACAATTTTCCGGACTTAGATGGCTTTTCGTACTGCCGGCTATGAAGCTGATCATTAGGCTCTTTTTATGTTGGGATCCCTCGTAGGTAGTTACCGTTTCGGCTTGAGAGAATTTTCAAAATATTCATTACCTCGAAAAATCTTTCCGGACACTAATCCAAGTACTAACACTAACAAGGAGTGTTGGAAGTAACAATTAAATGATATAATAAAAAAAATAAAATGCTGTCGCAGTGAAATTAGGGTCCGCTCGTAATTCGGCTGTTATTGACGCTGTGATCTTAAATAGAAATCCATAAAAGTAGGAACTAAAGGAAGGAGCCAATTTCCGAGGTAATCTAAAAAAAGTTTCGTGCAATTGTACGCGAAGTCAGTATTTCGCGTTCTCAGCAGAGTCCGCGAAATTCAATTTCGCGGCCGTTATTCCAAATTTTACATTCCTAAAATACTACAAAGACAAGGATTATCGATTATTTTTTTAGCATTAAATTTTGTTGATTATTTTTTTCACTTGTCAAAATCTGACATTTTGGTGGTTTTTACCAATAGCAATACATCATTCTAGCCAATCATTCGGTATTATACTGATAATTCTGCTTCCTTATCGATAAAACCTTGTTTACATTGAAACGTCAAAATTTTACTTTGAATTTGTCATTATTGACAACTAAAAGTGCTTCGAAGTTTATTGAAAAATGAACACAAACCGATTCAGTGCCATCACCCAAGATAATATTGAACATTCAGGTAATAAAAAATTTTAAATTGTTGAAAAAAATAATCTTCTCAAATACAATTCGCTCTTCAAATTTTATCACATAATTTTTTATTTTCATCACACAAACTTGTTTATTTGAGGCAAAAACATTCAAACAAACCGAATTTAGATAAAATAATATCAATTGGTTTGATTTCATATTTTTGCCAAATAAACAAGTTTTCGTGGAAAATAAAAAATTATCGATAACATTTGAAGCACTCGTGGTATTACCTTTGATAATTTTTTACTGGATATAGTAACCAATCAAATTACTTAATTTCAAGTCATGTGTCAAATTTCATCCAATCACCGCTGTATTACAGCGATAATACCCTACATGTGGTGTTTTCAGTTTGGTGTTTACTTTTTATTAATCATTAATTAAACGTCAAACTGACAACTGGATTAAAAACGTCGCGAAGATTTGGTATTGCATCTAACGATTCAATTAATTTACCAATTTTACTTTTCACAACTGTAGTTTTAAATAAAAATGAATACTATTTGATTAAAATTGATAAAGTTTGTATTGAAAATTATTAAACATCAGATTGGCAATCAATTTTTTGAAAGCTACAAAGTAAAAAAATTTTCTTATCGAATACTCCTCGGGTCTTGATAAATACTCAAAATTTTGTCGTAGAGAATCCTTCAAGCGTGTTGCTCAAAGATAATAGCCCTCGGCCTGCGGCCTTGGGCTATTATCAAGCAACACGCTTTCAGCATTTCCTATGACAAAATTATCTCGGTATTATCAAGACCCTAGGGGTATTACTACTGATAATTTTTTATTGAATATAGTAACCAATCAAATTATTTAATTTCAAGTCATGCGACAAATTTCATCTAATCACTGCTGTATTACAGCGATAATACCCTACATGTGGTGTTTTCAGTTTGGTGTTTACTTTTTATTAATAATTAATTAAACGTCAAACTGACAACTGGATTAAAAATGTCGCGAAGATTTGGTATTGCATCTAACGATTCAATTAATTTACCAATTGTACTTTTCACAACTGTAGTTTTAAATAAAAATGAATACTATTTGATTAAAATTGATAAAGTTTGTATAGAAAATTATTAAACATCAGATTGGCAATCAATTTTTTGAAAGCTACAAAGTAAAAAAATTATCTTATCGAATACTCCTCGGGTCTTGATAAATACTCAACATTTTGTCGTAGAGAATCCTTCAAGCGTGTTGCTCAAAGATAATAGCCCTCGGCCTGCGGCCTTGGGTTATTATCAAGCAACACGCTTTCAGCATTCTCTATGACAAAATTATCTCGGTATTATCAAGACCCTAGGGGTATTACTACTGAAAATATCGATTATTTTTAAATATGTCATAACTTTTTCAATATCGCTTTCATTTGTTAGGCAAAGTCTTATATCATTTGGAAGCATCATTGGTTGTCGTTGATTAAGATATTTGGGATAGTTTAACAGTATATGATCAATTGTTAGGATTGTATTGCATATTTCGCATATTGGCGGGTTTTGTCTTATAAGCATAAAGGAGGATGTAAGATGTGTGTGTCCAATTCTAATTCTTGTTATTTTGACCTGTTCTCTTCTGTTTAAATGTGATTTCTTCATCCATGGCTTAACAGAGGTTTTTAGCCTACGCAGCTTGGACGCATGTTGACTCCATTGATTCTGACATGTTGATATTATTATTTGCTTAATGTGCAGCTTGTAATAATCTGACCTCACAGGAATTTCTTCTTGTTGCTCACTGAGTGCTCTTTTTGCAGCTTGGTCAGCACCTCCAACGATATCGATTATTATTATTACTTTTATTGAGCTTACAACTCTTTTGAGTTCAGGAGGAATGGAAGGTACTGAAATATCGCTATCAGTATCAGACATTTTGCGTTTTGTCAAGAGCTGTCAAAATATTTTGTATATAGGTATTAAAACATATCATTTCCATAGCACACAGTGACATTGTTGAATAAATTGAACTGCTGTTGATTTTAGAGCAATAATATATTTATTTACAATTATCAAGTTTAATAATTTTAACGTTTGCACGAAAAATAGTGTGTATGCCATGGCCGCGAAATTTTTTGACGACCTTAAGATTATCTTGCCTTCGCCTCAAGCGTCCTCGGCGATAACGGTTCTTTCGGTACGTTAAAAAAGGTATTTCGCGGCCTAGGCATACAAATAACTATTGTGGGCAACTCGTCGTTCAATTTTTAAAACGAAAAGCTGCTATAAATATGTGTGATAAGTCTTATTTTTAAAAGTAGTACAGTTCAAAGCAAATGTGCTGCTTTAGCTCATTTATTCATTCATACGTTTAGGTTGGGCTCAACATTCCAGGCACTGGAACTGAATTTTTGTACCATCGCCCATGTTATCTACCTACTTCCATTCCAGAAGCTTCGTTTCTTCTTTATAGGCCACCAGTTTATCTGGAGGAATCTTCAGTAGTTGTGATGGTTGTGTTATTTCCTCTCCAAAGTGAGTAGGTGTTTCATCGTAGAGCTCACATTTTCTTCACATAGGTTCACCAACTTTGCCCATCCTGTACATATGTTTCCTCAGGGTACAGTGTCCAGTCCAGTCACTAGATCGGTTACTGGCTTCAAATTTCTCTTACCCAGTTGCATCAGTCTTGACGACAATTCCATGTCTAACTTATTTAGTAGACTCTTAGTATGGAGGTGTCCTTGTGCCAGTCTCCATTTGAGTTGGTGTTTCTTAACTATCCAGTTCCCGACTTTCCCTCTTATGTAATCCTTTGTGATTCCAGAAAACGGTTCCGGACCTGTGAAGGCTCCTTTAGAGCCCTCTTTAGCTAGCCGATCTGCCATTTCATTCCCTGCAATCCCCTCATACGATTCAACAAAGACATACTCACCGTTTTTGTTTTCTTTTATTGCGTTTAATCATAATCATAATATCCGTAAGATGAATAAGACAAACTTATGCAATTTTGACGGGAGAAAAAAGGATATGTATTTAGTTTTCAGTGATTCTTCACCATCAAGCAAAAAAATGGTACTTAATCCGATAAATTATTTCGAGTGAATAAATGGAAAAGTGGAAATTCGTCAACGAGAGTGCAGGAAAAATCAACCATCATTCTTTTCTCCGGGTATATTTTTTGTAATCTCACATTTTGGTAACCTCTGTGTCTTATGATTTAATACTTATGGTTAGTGACATTTGAACCCGCACGATAAGGGCGCTTTTGACTATTAATGGTTAAATGTGTCCTTCCTTCGTTTCTTACTTCTTTGCTAAAATCCCAGAAGGCAAATTGTGGGACAGCAATAATTTTTTTACGAGCGCCTTTTATAAAAGCTAAAACTAGAAATCTTATTTATCCAATAAAAACGTTAACAGTAAGATTTACAGAAACAACAAGGCCTATTTATAAGAAAAAATTATGTTTTTAACATGATAAACAACAGACAATTCACCTTATCACGTTCGTCTTGTGAATCAAAAGAAAATGATGAGAAATACCACCTTGTTTATATATATTTATTCGGCTTATTTCTTCATCTTTCTCATATTTTTAACGCCGCGAACGTTTTTAGAATGTTGAATGCTAGATTTTCATTTATCTGGCATCTATTCCTTTCTTTTCGAGATAAGGCGAGAATTATTACCTTAGTTGGATTTTTAATGGATATTTGCCACTGGTGCCACGTCTAGGATGAGCGAAGGATAGCAAATATTATTAAAAATAAAAAAATTCTTAGATTGCATTGTGAATTTTTAAATTGGAAAATTTTCTACTCAAACAAAGAATTCCAGAACATTTTGATATTACACGCAATAAAGTCTGTTCATACTTATAATGAAGTGACTAGCTAAATTTAAATACGCCTTCAAATGGCAGTACAGAGGTACGGAAAAACAGCGTTGCCAATACCTAATACTAACAAACAATCAAATACATTAATGAATGGTGGGTATGTCCTACAAAAATAAAAACATTCAAAACTAAATCAATTTTTTGAAAAAAGAGAATTATTTTCTAGTTGGTAATAACCGAAAGGTCAGTGCCGGGCGCTCAGGTCCTGGAATTGTCTTTCGCATGTGTGTGTTTTGTTTTTCTATTGCAAACTTTAATTTGTGCAGCAAATAACGAAAATCTGCGACGTACATAATGAGAAAGTTCTTGTATTATTCCTTATCCACCCGTTCTATACTATACTGTTGTGCTCTCTTCTTTTAATTTAATTTCTTACTCAATATTTGTGACACCTTTTTAACAAGGTAATAATAATAAGTAGCAGCTTTTTTTCTAACTCTTTTTGTAAGCATATTTTTGTGAAATCACTCAAATTTTTGTTGCTTTCTAGTTTACAGAACATTTAATACTGTGGAAACCTTGTCTCATGAGAGAAAAATCTCCAAACTCGAGAGCTTCACAGAAATATAATATCATGTTTGTGGAAAAACATATGAAACAAAAATCTTATTATAAAAATTGAATAGATAAGGCTTTTACTTGATGTAGATCCATAGTAAGTTATGAAATCAAACAATTTTATTTTGTAAAATCTACATTGTAATTAAACATAAAGTGACGCGTTTCGCTAACACAGTAGCTTTTTCAAACGTTGGAGGTATAATGAGAAACTTTCCATTTATACAGTGCCTTAATACTAAATTATACGGAAATTTAACAATAAAATTATAATCTATTTACAAGGAAATGAAAAGAATTTGTCTAAATATGGAATTAACTAAAGAATTCAACAAGTTTACCTGGAAACTCATTCACAACCATCCTACAGGAATCTTTCTAGGTAAAAAGGTTTAATAATGGAGAATTGTTAATATCAAGTTGGTCGTTAAGAAGATTTTCTGAATATTTGTTTTTATTTATCTCTAGGGCTTCTAAAAGATTTAATTTGAATCATTTAGTTTCTATATGCAAAATTTCAAAATTTGAATCGAAAGAGTGTTGGTTTGCTAATAAATGATTTGAATAGTTGGAATCTAATTTTTGATTGTCATAACTACGTTTGTGTTCTGAAATTCTAGTTTTAAAATTCCTAAAAGTTCTACCTATATAAATTTTATCACAGTCGTCATTACCACATTTTAATTTATAAACTCCTGATTTATTTAGTTTTGAAGATTTGGATTTGTTGTTTTTAATGAATTTGGATAAATTGTTGTCAGTTTTGAAGCAAATATTCAAGTCTAAAGTTTCTAAAAATGATTTTATTTCTAAGGATGGTATTCCAAAGTAAGTTAAGCTTTTAAATTGGTTATTTTTGTTTTTATCAGAAGGAAATACTTGTTCTAGAGTATGTTTTCGTATCTTTTTATTTATGATGTTGTCAATTAAATTTTATTATTAACCGCTATTTGCTTTATTATATTTAGTTCTTTATTGTAATTGTCAATATTCAATGGAACTGTTAAAAGTCTATGTATCATACTATTGAAAGCTGCTAATTTATGACTGATTGGGTGGACTGAACTATTATGAATTGTAATGTCTGTATGTGATGGTTTGTGAAATATAGAAAAGTCTTATTATATTTTAGACTCCTTGTGGACATCTACTTTTTGACGGATAAACTGTTCGGAATTCGGGGATAGAAGGAATTGCGCCGATTTAATAGTATACACTTTTAGAGTTTTAGACTGACCAAACTTTTTCTTGTAGATTTATTTTGTTTTATTTCATTTCATTTCTTTAAAAAACATGGTAAATTTTCTATTGTATTCAAGCTATATAGGTCTTTGACATCTGCTCGATTGAACTTTTTTGACGTTCAATGGCTTAGCCAGGATTTATAACAGGGGGAGGCAAACCATGGTTCATGGTCGTCCAAAATGTGAAATGTTTTGATAAAAAGAAAAGGCAAGTGAAAGCAAACCATTGAGATTTTAATTATACTTAAATTAAACTAATATTATTATTCTTGGGTTTAAGCTAAATTTATCCAAAACTTTCTTCACTATGCAGTCCTGATTTTCCTTCAAAAATTTTCGATGCACACTCATCAAACACAACCAAGTGAGTCTGTAATCACCCATTGTACTCCTGAGTCAGGTTTTTACTCTTCGTAGGGTACCTACGGAACGATCTTTCCACGGTAGCAGTAGTGGATAGAAAGCACTTAATATTAGCAGGAAAAAAAACATTAACTTTCTCCAAAAGTGCAGCCACTTAATGTCCTTCAATTTGTCTTCTGCTAAATTCTATTTCTTCCTCATATTGTACGACAAATCTAATTCTGCAGAGACATCACTCAACTTATAAAATTCCATGAAAGATTCTGCATTATTTTTGGAATCTTTTGAAGCCATTTTGAGCATGCTTGAAGGATGGAAATAAGTTAAAGCAAAAGCAGGTGTATTTTCGTTGGGAATCTAACATCCAAAATTGCGTGGGAGTATTTTGCAATTATGTTTAAGCCTGAGATGAATATTGAATGTCAGTGAAGCTTTTTGGAAATCTTTGTACGCTCTTATATTTTTCCGACCATCTCTCGATTCACGAAAGAAAGTTATTGTGTCTTTAATCGATGCAATTGTGTTTCTTATTTCTGGTAGCTTGCTAGTATCATTGACCACAATATTTATTCTGTAGCTTTAGCAATGGAATGTTTTGTTTATCAAAATTTAAAAATTATTTAATTTATTTTTGCCTTAGCTGGCTATGCCCATGTGAAGTTAACTCGTCACTTACTTTCCGATTTTTGTCATTTCCAGTGGTATATATACCATTTAATTAAATACGAAAGCCGTCCGGTATATGTAAAAATTTTTGTTGCAATTAAATAAATTTTGCCAATGAACGACCGGAATTAGGAGTAGGAATTGATATATTATAAATTATAAAGATTTATAGGTTCGGTACCGGATATTTTAGAAAAATTCTGCTCACGGAAACTATTATAGTGTTAAATTATTCGCTACATTTTCCGTAAAATTTTCCGGACCGTTTTTTGTGGAAATATTTTGTTTGGGACCAATATTTGGTTCGTGCGTCTTATAATAAGGAAGTTGAAGTAAATTCAGCAGGACCCCTGGAATTTTCCGTAACCCCCATCTGAGGCTATCTGGAACTTTTGACGCTAGGAGCTAAGACGCTAAGAGCAGACCCTGTTAAAAATCTGGCGCACGAGATTTGAACCATCAAGGGTGTCCATAGTAACGTGTTTGTAGGAAGAAAGACGCGTTACAAGTAAATAGATCATTACTGATACTGACACGTAATGACTAGTACGTAATAAAAAAAATTACGCTTCAGTTCTAGAAAAACAACAATTTATCAAAGCCTAGTCAGTCAATGGTTTCGAGTAACCATGGAAACGAGTTAGTAGAGGTTGTTTTGACGTTTAATAATAAATAACACTCGCTGTCACTAGCTGATAGCGTTGATTGAGAAACTCCTCAATCAACGCTGATACTGTGAATGTACTTGTTATTCATGCGTTTTATTTTTATTAATGAAGTTGTTCGTAGAAAAAGTATAGTACACAACTAGAGTTGTGAGTTTATTACATGCTTATAGAATTACCACACTCACCGCTACGCGGCTCGTGCGCAACTTTTCTATTCACATGTAATAAGCAACTTACAAATCTTGTTATGTAATATACTATTATTATAAATATAAACAGACTACAGAGTTTATATAATAATATTTTAGATGTGCGTCATCGATTGTTAATGTCCTTTTAACACATTACGTTGGAAGAAATGAAAAAAATCACAAAATCAAATCAAAATATCACAATAATGAACCGTTTAAATATGTATTACAAACGTTAACAATATTTTTTTACTCAAAAAAGTTGATGGTTAGATTACGCGCAAGCGCGACCTATCAATCGGGAGAAATTACAAAATAGGATGCAGACGTACCTTTGGTATTGGCAATGTGTCTTACGTCTTTTTCTACTGTCCCACTCAGGTCTGTATTTTGTTGTTAACGGTCAAGTATTATTTATGAAAAGTGAATATTAATCTTATTGTTATATTCATTTGAATAATACAAAAATATGCATAGATACACGGAAAACCATAGGCATTTGGAAAGTTCTCAAGTATTTTCAGTTAGAAAAAGATGCTGGTAATTATTAATTTCATAGCCTATTCGAATGTGGCCTGAACACAATCCTGATGATTTTATTCATAAAATTTAAGGTTAGCTATATGTCGAAATAGCAAATAAATTAAACGACATACCCAAAACCCGGATATACGTTACAAATGATGACGCACATCAAGAAGGCTGTTATATGAACTATACCTATGCTATTTTTTTGTACTATTAATATTCTCGTTATGTGAATTAATAGAAACAACATTTTTGTGTAATACTTTTTATAATGTCTAATCTTTTTTTTCCAGGTAAGTGAATTGTCCTCACGAGGCCACAACAACTGTAAATATATGTAACGAATAAATATGTAAGTACCGTAAATAACGAGTTTAGAAGTGAGACTTTTTTATAATTATATTGATCCATTTAATACTATAGCGAATTATTTAGAAAATATTAATAAAAGGAGTTAAAAAAAAACGTTCCAGTAATTAATATTAAAAAATTCAGAGCCTCCAGGTCTGAGATTGTTGGAATGTTGGTGCTTTTTATCTTCCATAATGATGAATTCGTTGCTGAAGCACTATTTTTTTGTGCTTAGGTTATAACATATTGAAAACACGCTGAAAATGTGTAAAAACTGATATTACTTATTATTAAATCTTTCTGATTTTCCATTGATTTTAAAATTAAAGTAGATGACTGTGGAAAATGTACCTCTCAGTTTGTCTCTTAAAAATTTGTGACTTGTGTTATCAATCACTTTCAAATGGAATATAACATAATTTCTCCACCACAATGTGAAATAATACACCCTTCAGGTAATATTATTACACCTGACAGTCTGAGTCATCCACAATGTGCAGTTAACCCCAAGAATTACAGGTAGATATACCCGAGTGGATTTTAATACACACAGACAGAAAGCCAGTCGAACCAAGACCCCACGTCTATTTAAAGGCAATGACCACCTGTTTCGACAAGGTACCCACCCAACAAAAATGGTCAAAAGTGGTTGTCAGTCAATTCGTCTAAGTTATATTTAGAAAAAAAAAACAGTTAATATCCAGATATTTCAAGAATGTGTTGATACAACAGAGAGGAATAGAAAATTTAAGTTAGAAATAATGTAAAATGTACAGGGGATATTTGTTTTTATTATTAAAGATTCATAATACAATAATAAGAAGGGAAATCGTGAGATAGTAAGATAGTGGTAATGCTGACCGGACATTGTAGGCTGAGGAAACATATGCACACAATTGGTCTAGCTCAGGGGTTCCCAACCTTTTTTTGTCTACTGCTCACTTTAAGAATAAATTATTTTTAACGCCCCCCTTTTTAAACACACTTAAAAACCGCTAAGTACTTAAAACTGATTATTGAAACGCAACTTTATAGTATTCGGACATAGTATCTTTTATTGAAAATAAAACAAACATAATCAATTCTTATATAAAAACTAATGTGAAGGTTGAATCTGATGCTGTTCAATAAGTTTGTTGATATCAGGTTCCAATTTACTCAAAAACAGCCGCAAGTCGCAACGTTCGGTAACACTCAAACGATTTCTCTTTTTAATAAGCAGCGTTGCCACAGCACTAAATCCACGTTCACACAAATATGACGATGGAAATGCTATCAAGAATCGTTGAACAATTGACCACAATCCAGGGTACAATTATTGCGGGATCGGTTTTTGTAGCCAAAATTACATATGGCAGCCCTGATAGGATTGCATAAGCAGCACGCACCAACAGGAATAAGACAAACGTGCATAAACTCGTTTATCTCATTCGACGCCCAATCGTACTCGACAAGCAAGAACAAGTATTATAGAACCAGCCGATTGATACAGGAATGTACAAATCGGATTATTTAACAAAAACTTGTTAAAACATGATTGCCCGCGGTCTATTATATCGAACCGAGTTTGAGCTATATCTTAATTAATATTAGTTGATGTTCACAAGATGTAGTCGAGAGTCGAGAGCTCAGTCGGTGTCTAAGAGTCTTCCTAGCTAGGTGGATGGAATTATAAATCGACCCCAAAGCCCTACACAACGCCCCCTTTTTTTTCTGGGTCTCTTACCGCCCCCCTTTAGGCCTGCAGCGCCCACAAGAGGGCCCTATCGCCCACGTTGGGAAATACTGAATTCTAGATCATAAAATACTTCAACATTTCAACCTAGAATTGTAATCTTGCATCAAAGCTGAACATATATATATATTTCCAGACAATCATTTTTGAATGTCTTACCACTTTTTTTCTCTATTCACTGAATTTATTCTTAAACTTTGTGCAACCATGATAGGGGGAGTTGATAAGCGTCGTTCTGGAGAAAAGGGTCAATTTTATATCAGGTCCTTCAACCGTAGAGACACTAGAACTTCTTTTTCTACCCAACCAGAACCAGTATGTGAACAAAAGCCACAAAAATGAAAAAAGGATAAAAAAATGGGAAAGAGGAAATACCTAAATACCCGTTGACGCCTGCCGTGACAGGTCACCGAAGTGAAGTCACAATGCGTGCTTATCCCTCTAAGGGTCGGTTTATCTATTTTATTAATCAGTTTTATTAAAACAAGGGGGGAACTATTTTTCTAGTGAAACGCAATATCCTAACAAGCGCGTAAACAAATAATATGGAAATATATTTAAGGGTGGGTTTTAATTAACGCAGTAAATATGAAAAATATTAAGCTTCAGTAACTATTTACTAATTAAAGCAGCTGAACAAAGTTTGGTAATGCCGTTTGTCATTTTGACAAGCTACTTATTCTATTATTTTTATAGGTGTGTTTGTAGAGCAGTTGGAAACTGGACGACTCATGCGCAGAGTCTTTTTGTTAACGGTTTTTATTCACTGCGCATGAGTAGTCCAGTTTCCAACCGTTTGTGACTGCTCTACGAACAGACCTTAATGACGTACGTCTAAAGTCTTTCATGAACCATAGAACTTATAGAACTTGTATGAGGTCTGTTCCAACCACAATCAGAAACTGTCAGAAACGATCAGAAAATAGTCGACCATCGCAATCAGTGATAGGAATTACGCGAACGTAAACTCGTTGTTTGCCGTGACCAATTATTCTCTGATCGTTTGTTACAGTTTCTGACTGCGGTTGGAACAGACCTTTGAAACACGTTGCATTTGTACTCTATTTCAGGCACCCAAACAATTATTGGTTTAACTTCTATGGTTCATAAAATAGATAGAGGGGCGGGAAGACTTTGTTAAAATTCAATTCAAATTTATTCAAAACATCTTTTCCATTCTCATTTCATGTCGCCTACTACTGTTTACTTAATTTTGTATCTCTTGACATGAGAAAATACTCTAATCTCGGCCTGATACGGGGTGAAACTACCTGTCCGACACAGACATAGGAAAAAATTATGTTTCAATGTTACTCGCAAGTGCGTAGCCAGTATTTATAACAGGGGGGGGGCGAACCATGGTCCATGGTCGTCCAAAATGTAAAATTTTAGGATAAAAAGAAAAGGCAAATGAAAACAAAACTTTTAGATTTTCATTATACTCAAATTAAACTGATAACATTTTTCTTGGGTTTAAACTGAATGTATCCAAAACTTTTGGAACGAAGTTCCTTATCGCGCGTTGTGAAAGGAGGCTAGACGGATAAAATTCTTACGAAAAGTTTTGTCACGACACTTTTTGATATAGGAAGCTATTGTAAGCTGTGCGCATCGCATGTTTCTCTGTCTGTATCTTTCTCTCTTATAGAAAGCAAATAAATTGAAAAAATTTTCACCATAGTCCGGTCGCGAACCATCAACCTACGCGTCTATGTCAAGGCATTCAACACATGCTGCCATGAGCTCTCATGTGTATTAGATGCGAAGAAAGGTACATGCTGCAATGTGCGATTATATACAGATAATAATAATAAATGCTTTTGTATTTTTAGCAAATACGCACTATAACCTCTCTTTATTATTGTGCTAACCAAGTCATACGCATTATGTGTGTGTGTGTGTGGAAGCAGGGATGGCCTCAGCTGAAGGCTATTGGCCACAGAACTTTTTTATTGCTCTATATATCATACGCATTATAATCTCCACATTTTGTGTGTTTAGCAAGTGTACGCGTCATAATTTTAATAAATTCAAAAACAAATCATATTTTAATATTACAATTTCAGAACGTATGTATTTAGCAAGCCGTGCGTGTTCTAACCTATACGCTGTTGTGTTTACGAAGTCGAGAGAGTATATATATATATACACTCTGTTGTTGTGTTCACAAAGTCCCGCGTATCTATGACGTGTATGAAAGAATAGACAGACAGAGTACATATATATATGTATATATATAAATGTTTCGGTGTGTGTATGTATATGTACAATTCCTTCACTAATTAATCGAAAGGAACTTCGTTCCATCCGGGTGTCCCTTGACACCTCTCAAGTTTTTTTTCACTATGCAGTTCTGATTTTCCTTCAAAAATTTTTGATCCACACTCATCAAACACAAACCAGTGAATCTGTCATCATCCATTGTACTCCTGTGTCAGGTTTCCACCCTTCGTAGGGTACTGAATTAAACAATCTTTCCACTTATTATTATCAGTGCGTGCCTTGTTGCAGGGAAAAAACATTAACTTCCTCCAAAAGTGCAGCCACTTCAATGTCCTTCAATCTGTCTTCTGCTATATTCTTTTTCTTCCTCAAATTGTACGACATATCTAAATCTGTAGGGACATCACCCAACTTATAAAATTCCATGAGAGATTCTGCATTATTTTTGGAATCTTTTGAAGCCATTTTGAACATGCTTGAAGGGTGATGATAAGTTAAAGCAAAAGCAGGTGTATTTTCGTTGGAGAATCTAACATCCCAAGACGAAGTTAAAGATAGGGGATGATTATTGACCGCTTCCAGTATTCAACTGCAGACTCAGATGGTGGATTACTTCTGTGTAATTGCTTCTGAGTGACTCGTGGTACTGACAACTCATCTTGTTGATCTTCTTTGATTACATCTAGAATATCATCAATATGTTTCTCCACCATAACCAAATCCATACTTTTACCTTATAAAACTTTCACAACGGGTTCCAAAATTGTATCTTGCAATTATGTTTAAGCCTAAGATAAATATTGGTGTAGCAGCTGCACAGTGCAATTGGTTGCATAGTTTCCTTCGACAGATAGATGTTCTAGTGCATTAGCAATGTCAGTGAAGCTTTTTGAAAATTTTTGCATGCAATTATATTTTTCCGACCATCTGGTCTCACAGAGCCTTGAAAGATTTGAACTTGAACCGATTTCCTATGGGCTGGCGATTCACGGAAGAAGGTTATTGTGTCTTTAACCGTTGCAATTGTGTTTCTTATTTCTGGTAGCTTGCTAGTATCATTGACCACAATATTTAGTCTGTTGCCGAAGCAATGGCATTTTTTGTTTATTAAAATCAAAATTTAAAAATTATTCAATTTATTTTTGCTTCCAGGGGGGGGGGGGAGTTGCCCACCCTGCCCTTCGCTGGCGACGCCCATGGTTACTCGGATGGTTCAACCTGTATTAGTTTTGCAAGGGTTTTCTCAGCAGTATTTTTGAATAAACTTCAATCTACGTTCTTTTTATAAATATCCTCTTTCTGTGCCACTGTTCCATTATGTTATTACACTAGTGGGTGTGTACAATTCCTATAAACACACATGAAAAATTTGACACGCAATCTTGAGTAGGTAAAACAGATACGCTATCGCATGCAGACGTATATAAATATTAAATTACCTTGGCACTTTTTGTTTTCTCGCTAAAGATGAGACTGTGACAGAAGAAGAAGGTTACGAAGACGAATCAGTCACACATTGTTATCGAACAGTTAGAAAGGTAGCTTTGATATACGGTTAGTCAGGTTAGTGTATAAAGGTGCGATCTGAGGAATTTTATTATACAATAGATGAACTTTTGAATTTGATACGTGGAGTCGTATTGTTAAGGATGCATAATAATATATTAAGTAGATTGTACGTACGAAAATTATACAGGCTGTCCAGAAATTCTCCTTACAGAAACTAGATGTGTTTTATGTTCATCTTACCCATTTTAACTTTCCCCAAAATTTTTTTCTAAGGGAGCTATTCCCAAAAACAAAAATCGCATGGGTTTAAATCGGGTGATTACTGGGCCCTCTTCGCCCACTCCATCGATTTCCATATTATGTAGTATCAAAATATGACCAAATACTCGACTAAAATGAGCAGGATGTCGTCCTGGTATTTCTAGTGGTTCCTGAAATGAGGTAAATAATAAGGTTTTTAACCTACACAATGGGAAAGCTTTAAAGAGGCGAGAAAATAAATTTTACGTTTCCACGCTAGCTGGCGCCCCAAAAGAGTACACACATATGTCATATTTTGATTGGATATTAATTTATAATAGTAAATATGATATCAAAAATTACTAATAATATGAAATATACCAGTTTCCATTGGAAATTACTCCCAAATTTTAAAATAAAATTCAAATTTCAATGCATTTTCCGACCACAACCCGAGGATTTCCGAACGCTACCAATGATACGTCTGATGTCATATCTCTTGTGTTTACTTATGTCAATATGGCCGGTATTGCATTAGGTTATGTGTAGTTGTGTGTTTATATTGTATTTTAATCAACTATTAATTGCTTCATCGACGTAAAAATATCATTTATATGTTTGTTTGAGACCATTACGTGTTTGTGTGTGCTTTTTTTATTTCTAAAAGTCAACGTAAAGTGAAAAATGGACATAAATATTCGATATTTCCGAGGATATTTTAAAACTTTTGGAAGAATATATTTTATTTACTAGTTCAGTGGTCAGTGACGATTCTTTCATATTTAATGAGTAAATAAGAGGAGTTAGAGCATTATCGTAAGTACGATTTAAACTATGTTTTATTTATATTAACATTATACCAACCATATTTCGATATGTGGTCGTAAGAAAATGATGTTTTTATGGATGATTCCTAGACATATAGGTACATAACCTATTTTAAGAATAAAAATTACCAGCATAGAAGTAGTACCTACTTACATTAAAATGGTCTTCACAAACAAAAGTAATGCCCTTCTCTTAGGTGTATTTTTGCTTGCGCCACCAGGTAAAGTAACAAATATTTTGTCTGGAGTTTTAATAGACGTTGATTTACACACTGGAACAATGCAATACTTGGAATACAAAGTTTTTCACGGCTTTATCCATTTTTAAAGCTTTCAGGAACAAATTAGGTCACAAGAACCCAGAGCGTGATACACGAATAAGAACGTAATGACGTCACACCATGGGGCAGCCATCTTTATGACGTAAAGCGCGTTTTGGCGGACTTTCAAATTTCATGATTTTTGAAGTCGTTTTAAAAGTAAAGTTTTTATTTTTTTGAAAAAATAGGCATGCAAGGTGTTAGGAGACCTGATAAAGCGTCAATTCCCACCAATAGCAAAATTTATGCTTGTACACTATTATTATTTTTGCGATATCTATTGGCAACGCGCTTTATTATATACGACAATATTACAGGAAACTGTAATAATACTTTATCATATTATCGCTTCTAGGGCAAAGCCTTTCAGCCAGTTAAAGTCTGTTCATACTTATAATGGAGTGCATTGAAGAGCAACTATAATTAAACAATGACACAATATTTTGGTAGTTTAAAAGCAAGAGAGTTACGCTCCGTACAACATGCTATGTCTGTATACCGTGTCTATAATTTAATAATTCAAGATTAGGTTGTTGCCAAGACGTTTGCTTTGAACATTTTGAACATAGCCATTGGCATTCATAGTTCTTTTTATTGTTATACATCTAGTTTTTGATTGTATTATAGTGAATATGGAAACGATGAAATTTTTTAATAGAAAATGAAGAGACCTTTCAAACAATATATCACAAGCCTATACCTCCCATTTAAGAAATTGGGGGGTTGTATCTGACACTCTTCTGAGGTGGTTGAAGGTAGGGATCGCATTTTCACGTTGATGAATGGAAATTTAACATGTTTCGTTGAGAAACAAAAGTTCCATTCCAATGATAAAATTCTGATCAAAATTCGGACCTGTGTGATTGTTGGTCACTTAACTATAAAATGAACAGACTTTACCTGATTATCTGTTCAACCCGACTCAAATTTATTCAAGATTATGATGTCGTATCGATCTTACAAAAATAAAGTCGCGAATAACTTGAGGTAAATCGTCGAGTTCAACGGGCTGGAGAAGGACACGAAAATTAACGGCATCTAATTGTTTTGCTAACGGATATCGAGACTCGGATGTTAAAAACTCTCGAATAAATACCGAAAAGGTATTTTCTGACCGTAAATTGTGGTTACCGAAATTCACGAGCTTATTAACATTTCAAATTCAGTGGTTTTATTTGAATGTAAAACCGAAAAAATCGTATACAAGGTTAAATCGAAAGAATTTCATCAGAGGTACCCAAACTTTTTTGTCTCTTGGACAACATAATAATGATTTTATGCGAATTTATTATTGCATTTGTATTCTTGATAGCTGGTGTGGGGCTACTGGCTTTACAAAATTTAACTTTTTAAATGTGATGAAGTGTATAAGTAGTGGAAAATTAAAAAAAATAGTACTGAGAGGTTGGTTAATAATTTTTTCTATTATTAACTTAGGTCAATAATGGACAAATTCAAATATAGTGAGAATTCAGGGATAGCAGTTCAACAAAAACTCGTGCAACATAATTTTGTATAGGTACCCCGGTCTTTAACATATTTGCTGCTTGAAATTACCTATCGAGATAAAATTATTTGAATAAAAATGCCATTAGTTTAAAATTCGCGCTCAACCAAAAATGACTGGTGACATAACGAGTACGTTCACAATATATCGAAAACTAACAGTGTATTTGTCAGTCAGACGACGGGGTAAACGCTTCTCTGTGAATTATTTTTAATTATTGTCCTAAATTTGGCTAGTAGTAGAAAAAACTGTTTATAGACCCTGGTGGTGAAGACATTTATAAGCCTTGCACCTTATTGTGTGATGTATCATATACTATTCTACCCATTTTTGTTTTAAATGGACCCACAATCGAGTGTAGATTTGTGGGTGTTTCATGTTCTCTCTTGGACACATAAAATTTCATGTTTAAGTGCTCATTGTTGCATATTTGCCCAACCTGTATACTTAATGAGAAAAGAGTTGTCTTTACTCAGGAACTTTAATAGCCCAGGAATTGTGACCTAATAATTCTATTAGCCCAGGAATTGTACTAGAATATTAATTTGTTTTACAAAAAAATGGAAGAAAACTACAAAATGGGACATATTTGGATATATGTCCAGATAAATATATGAAATTATACAATTTTTTTAGTAACAGCTTGATGACTGGATCTGGATTTAATACTTTATATTAAAATCTTCGAACATTTACCATATTACGTCCTTTAAATTTTGAATTTTCAACATACCAGTAACACTAGTATACTTGCCGTAATATAGATAATGTGCGAACTTGAAATTGTCGGCTCTTTGTTCGACTGTAATTCGATACGATACCGTCATAGTCCGCAATATAACTTAAAGGGGATATACGATTAGATAGCTGCATTAAAAATATAGGGTGTCTCACTATAAAGTAACACATTTTGACGGCTCATTACTCGAGAATCGAAAAAGATATCGACGTGCAGTTTTCGCTAAACTTCTTATATTTCCTTCAAATTTTTATTGACATAGTTGCCAAATGTATAGTTTTTCCCGAAAGCGCCGAAAAAAAATGAGCATTTTTGAAACGAAATTATCGGTTTATTTTAAATACAACACCCTATATTTTTTAATATCATCTGAAAGTCCCTTTCTTCCCCTTTCCAAACATGTATACATTATTGGCATATACTCAAGTTTTTAGAGAAAGATTTAATTTTTTATGAAACCATGTCAATAACTTCCAAACGTAAATTATCACATTCTAACAGCTTGGAAACGTTATAACTCGGAAATGAGACAAGGGATTAATGAGCGGCTTTCACTGAAATTCTTAGAAATGTTTAAATTTTTTATGATCCCGTTTGCAAGTCTTAAAAGTCGTCGAAAATTTTCGTAAGAAAGTTACTATTATGTCCACTATACCTAGATTTGGAAGCATTCGAAACAAATATTTTTAAGAAACATTTATTAAACGATACAAGGAATTAGGAATATGATGAACACAGCCGCAAACCTCTCCGTTCATACACTGTGTTATTTCTACCCACAATTTCTTTTTGGACAAAAACTGAAAAAATATCTGAAAACAAAAAGATAACAGTTTGGTACAGAAATTCCTATGTCGCATTTTATAAATAACACTGTGTATATAGAAATTTGGATATTTTAAATTTCGCGGTAAAGTTAATAACCAGAAATTATGGGAATTCACTTTGGACCGAATAGACTTGTTGTCTATTCTACTCAAAAATTAATTTTGGGAAATTTTTAACTAATTTTATTTTTAAAATGTTGACGTTTCAACGTCTAAATATAGACCACTTCAGAGGAATCACTGATCTAAAGTGGAAGCAGTTATTCCTTCCGCTTGTTGGTACAGTCAAAATAGAGTTTTTGAAAGCGTTGAGTGCCTTGACCAAGCAGTTAATTCTTAATTTTTGGAATAGGAAAAAAATGGTAGGTAATGAGAAAAGTCCAACACTTCGATGTGTGTGAATTTTCTTTGTTTTGGTTGAGAATCATAAACAGAGAGGTGTGAAACTTTTGGCATAGAGTTAGCTAGACATGAGAGTTGATTTTGACATTTGATATTTGACAGACTCCAACTAAACAATATTCTAAAAACAACCTTCGTATCATTTGTCATCGTATTCTCATTATTAACATCATCCTGTAAATTAAATCGAACATTTGTTGTATAAATTAAATTAAATTATAATATAAATTAATTGATTTATTAAAATATTATGTCGGTGCGTCCCACTCGTGTAATAAAGATAAAATTAGAATTAATATATTGGATATCGAGATACCGGAAATTTTTTGATGAAATT
The DNA here is from genome assembly GCA_910591685.1 of Galerucella tenella. NCBI lineage: Eukaryota > Metazoa > Arthropoda > Insecta > Coleoptera > Chrysomelidae > Galerucella > Galerucella tenella. The sequence goes on from CAJUYH010003008.1 coordinate 34,118, forward strand.
GCCTACAATTCATGAATACTAAAAGCTTTTCCGAACGAATACTGAAATTTTCGACTTTCATTACATTGTAACTTCTGTCATCCACCGGCTATTTATAGGTTTTTATTATTAAATCGGTATCGGTATCGAGACTATAGGGTGATTTGAACGTTATTAGATTATAGTGTAATAAAATTTTGAAGTTCTCGGCTTTGTGGCATACTTTAACTTCAGGTGGTCAAGTTTTGAAAAGCAGTGAAATCGAATTCTCAAGTGAAATATTTCGATTTTAAATTCGCCATCGTAATAGTATCACTAGTTTTGAATTATAGTGTGTAACGAAATTATTATAAATTCACTTAAATGAATTTAATTCGAACGACACAATCTGACAACAGCGGAACAGCCCTCATATTAGTTCAAACGTAAAAAGACGAATAATTGAGGTTAAGTTTTATCATTTTCATGAGATGAAAAATATAATAATAAATTAAAATATATCTTAATATAACTTAGTGGGGATTTTTCAAGAGATAGGTAACATTTATACAGGCTTAGTAAATTGAATTACACATAGGTATACGTTATTATTTTATTATTACAAAACCCTACACAAAAGTATAAATACAGCCCGATGTTAGTTTGGTAACTACCACTTCCATAGAAGCGAAGACTACTTAAAATTATTTATATCTTAATATGTATAGAAAAATGTCTCATATTCTTGACGAAGGTACAACTTCTCTCCTACCTTAGTAGATTTGTTCATAGCTGATGCTGTTATATGAGATGCCAAATATGGATCTAAAATGTTTATCAATTCGCCAGCAGCTTCTTTATGAAGTCTGTAAACTTTTAGGAACTAGCGATCACTTAGATCGAAGGGATCGTGCCTAAAATGATGAAGCACCCTTTTTGGCGTTAAAAAATAGCACTATTTGATGCAGTTCCTCTAAATTTGCCGTGTAGATTTCTGAAAAGGTTCAAAAAGGTAGTCAAACTCAGTCAAACTAAAAGGAGGGATGTTAAAACTATACAAAGTATCTGACAAAACCACAACACAAAATTCGATGATTCTAACCCCAAATAAATCAAAATTTCGCAAGTGAAATAAGCGTTTCGACAGCTAAACAGTATTCGAATTAAATTGGTGAAATTTTTTCGAATTCGAATTTTATTTCACACATGAAATAAGTTCAAAACTTGGATTGATCTAAATCATAGATCTAAATCAATCGAAATATGGGAAATTTCACTAGTGAAATATTTCAAAACTAGACCCCCAGGTTGGAAATTATAAGCAAAAACGTCTTGGAATATTATCAGCTCCACTACTTTTCAAACTACTGGTTGCTTGAGATAGAAGGTATTAATAATAGAATATTTCCATCACTTGAGCAGTGGGTAGAATTCTTTTCACATAAAAACAACCCACTAGAAGTCTAGAGGCTGCAGTCGTATGCACACAATATCGGTCAAAGCCTTAGGCAGTCGAATGCATGAAGAAGCTGCACATAACAATA